>CAEGAE010027950.1:0-13884 GCA_903067095.1 Girardinus metallicus
TGAGAGACAAAACATAGATTTTGTCCTAAACGGCCCCTCATAGATGAGCACGAAGGTGCCGTAAATATCCCGTATTGCTCCCCCAGAACATTCACTAATTCCTGGACAAATTGACAAAAGAACAAGCTAAAGTTGATCACCTCACTGCAAAAACGCAATATTTCACCAAACCTTTCTGATCTGGTTTCTCTTCTTATGCTCGTCCCCTGGTCTATTTCCTCCCCTCTACCCACATCTTACGTCCGTTCGTTCGCCTGCCCTCCACCACCCCAAGCCCCCCACTCCAGACGATATTTCCCATATTCTCAAACAGGTCTGGGACAAGGTGAGAGTTCATCTATTAAACTGGCTGAAGATGAATCCATAAACTAAAAGCTGGATTATAGACAGTTTTTATAAGTGTATTTGTGAGCTTACCTCTTTATTATTAAATTGAATATAATTTCAGATTTTTGTATAACTTGTCTTCTGGTTAACTTAGAAAGTGAGCTATTATGGTTACAGGTTAGTTTTGTAAACTACAGAAAAGTAACTAGTAGAGAAGCTCAAATGTGAAAAATGTGGACTGATAATTGATATCTGATAGTAACAGCTGTATTATGCCACATTTACCTATATTTTATTTTCTATTTTTTTTAACCGATTACTCGATTAATCGTAAGAATAATCAATAGATTTCTCAATTACTAAAACATACGTTTACAACAGCCCTATTTGGAAATGTAAGAAGTTTGGAAATCCTCCCTCGATCTGGCTGCCCAATCAGGCTGAGTACTCAGAGAAGAAGAGCCTTGGTCAGAGAAATGATCACTCTGCCTTAGTGCCAAATGTCACTAAGGCAGAGTTTCAAAGTTAAGGAAGTCGGAAACCAGTCCAGAAGGTTGGCCATTTAAAGCTCTTCATCAATAAGGCCTTTATGATCGAGTGACTAGATGAAGTGTTTCTGGTAAGCAGCTGACTGCAGGCTGTACCCAAGCAGCAAGTGTGCCTAATTAATCAGCTTGTCACATTTGTGTGCCTGTTTGAAGAACAGAATGGCAAGAAGGTGTAATGTTCTGATCAATAAGCCATTAAAAGTACTTTTGTATTTATCTGGCTTTTATATTTGTATATACATGCTCTGAAGACACATCTTAAAGGATAAGTATTATGGAAAGTCAACTTTTTTGAGCTTATCATGTTTTAATGTTATTCCCTCATCAAACATACCTGTACTCTTACTTCAGTTTTTGAGAAATCCTTGAGTCTCTTGTGACAGCCATTCAGGGGTGCCTTAACGTTTACTCATGCAAATCATTTTCCCTGTTTACCCAAACTCCACCTTGAAGCTGCAGTCTCCACAAGGCGCCCCTCCCCCATGTTCCTCCCACACGGGTCCATCAGACTAGCAGCAGCAGCGATTAACACCTGATGAAACTTTGTGTCTTTTGAGCTCCTGAGAATGGCTGTAAAGTTCATCAGTGGACAGCATACAGAAGCGTTGTTGTGGTGACGTGCTGAAGGAGAAGTATCATGAAGGGCCAGAAGATTTTTAAAGAGACAGAGACCCGTTTAAAGGATACGGCTATGATGTAATATCACATTAGTTTTATGTCATGTTAGATGACAATCAATAGGTATATATATTTTAAGTTGAATCTAACATTTGTTTTCCCAGAAAATTTGAATTTTACATGAGCTTAATAAAAAAGAGATTTTTAACACAGAAATATTTACCTACTAAAAGGTATGTGCATGCACTGCACTGAATATGCACTCGGTACTTGGTCAGGGCTTCTTTTTTTGCATGAATTACTACATTACTGCAGCGTACCATAGAGGTGGTCAGTCAGTGGCTCTGCTGATATGTGAGGCAAGGCCAGGTTGCTCTGAAAGCAGCTTTCAGCTCGTCTGCTGTCTGTTTTACTACTCTCGACAATACTCCATATACCACTACTTTCATAAATACAGGAGAGCAGTGGATCAACTCTAAGATGTTATCATGCTCAGAACTGGTGTTCTAATGAGCTTGGTATTGTAGCAACGTTATTTTTCTGAGTTTAAAGGGAGCATTTAGTAACTGACAGCTAAATCCATTAAGAATACTAAATTAAACCGCGTGCTGCCCAGTGTTTGATATCCTTTGAAAGTGCAGTAAAACCGAAGCTGAGTTTCACTTTTGGCAGCAGTACTGCACAACAGTTTTTCTTTCTGTTCTCTGCTCTGACATGTCGACTACATCAAACATGGATTCATTTCAATGAATTTAGACGATGCTAATTTGACTCTGATCACAGCCTGCAGTGCGGTGACACAGTGAACCCCCATTTTTCTGTGTGTTTCACTCTTGTAGATGTGATAATGTATCAATCTGGGCTCATTTATTGTTCCAGCCACTCTGGGTGAACAGCCCTCAATGAGTGTTGGCTTAAAGCCTGAGTTGTAAATGCATGTGAGGTCCCTTTTTTATTTTACTGTCTTCGCCATCTCTCAACCTCCCTCCTTCTCGTTTTCTGCCTTGCTTCTTTCACTCCCTCTCTCTTTTCTTTAGCGAATGTGCTGACTCCTCCTGGTTTTGGCCCAGCAGAGAGCCCTCTAATAGGCCCCAGAGACATCCCAGCATTTCTTAAATCAAGTGGAAAATTGTTAACTTGGTGTGGAATAAAGATGTTCTGTTCACTTTAGCTTTTTTCCTCCCATTTCCTCTGTCCCTCTTGCTCTGTCTTTTTATGAAAATGAAGATGTATGGAGCTGTGGATAGTGGACTAAGACACTTTCTGTTTGTCATGCTGCTTCAGGTTTAACCCATCACAATCCCACACACTAAAAGAAATCTTTATTTTTAGGCATGTGAAACCTATTAAAAACCTGGATAATAATTCCACATTTAAAAATACCAGATTACAACAAAAGCAACAGTGTCTCACTTGTTGGCATCCTTCTAATTAAAGCTGCTTCTCCTCTGGAGCGGCTTTAACCGGTTCTGCCCCAGTCAGACTCATCTCCATTAGCAGATCTTTCCATTTTTCGTATTCACTTCAGGTGTAGCGTAGTCGTGCCATTGCACGTAGCGGATTTGATTGACAGGAGACTGGATTTGTTGTTTGGTCAGTGATTTACGTGACTGCAAACTTCAATAACATTTCAACCACCGCAGTGGACTGGCAGACATGCCGTCTGTTCTCAGAGAACTACACTTGTGGCTGCGCGTAATTGTGAGTTTAATCAGGAACACGTGTCAACTTTAGGAGCGGAATGACGCGATTTAACAGCTTTGTAAAGATTATGTATCTCTGGAGAACATGTGACTGTTTTAACACTTTCAGCACAACATTGTAAGTAAGACATTGTTCTAAACGTTTTTCTTTTTTGTTTGTTTGGGTTTTTTTGCTGGTGAAATTAAGGTTTGAGCTAACAAAATAAATATGAAGCCAGGTTGTACTGGAGGTTAATCAGAATGGTGCAGGTTTTTGTTGAAACCTTTTTTTTTTTCCAATAGATTCCTGGGAAAGCTAATGTGTTTTATCTGTATCTCCTTTCTCCCATCTCAACTCTCAGTCGGTGGAGACAGGTGGCTATTCAGAGGTTGAGATGGCAGGAAAAAGACACAAATAAAACACAGTAGCTCCCCCAGGAGCCTGTTGGAAGAAAGCAAAAAATAATGTAAAATTAAAGGCAGTTATTACAACATTGATGACTCCAAAAGAAAAATAAGCTTTCAACAAAAATCTGCACCGTCGAGATTGCTGCTATTAATATTTCATAATGAGAGCCACACAATAGATCTGATTACATGTTTGTAATTCAAACTTACATTAAAAAAAAAATCTAAAAATTTTGAAATGTATTTTATGTTTTAGAGTAAGTGGGTAGAACTGCAATTGTTTTTTAGCCTACCAAGAGTAAACATAGATCCTTGAATCTTCACATAAAAAAACTCTTTGTGGCATGACATACGAGCATGTTTCAGCAGCTGATGCTCATCTCAAGACTTGGTTGCACAGATCTGCGATTGGCTGAGAAGTTTGCAACCATATACCTCTTCCGTTAGGTCTACTACAATATCACTGGTACGTTTTTAAAATTATTTTTAGAAAAGTCTTTAGCCAAAGCCATAAAATGATTCGCAACATCTGAGCCTTCGGTGGGTTCAGTAGTGACGTCTGAACCAGACAGAGTACGATTATCATCTCTGACACCTGCAGCAGCAATGATTTGTTTAGTGAAATGTTGCGTCAAAACCACAGGCCTATAAGATGATCCGGAGAAACATTTGACAGCGAACTGATCCGTGGCCGCCCTGTCTCCCAGAGGGGGGAAGAAACATGGGTGTGAGGGTGGTGAGAGGGGCTCTGATGGCAGTCTGGGGGCCCCCCAAACTCTCCAGAGGGAGTGGACCCAGAGTCCACAATGTTCCTGGAAAATCGATCTCTCCCCTACACGCACACACACTCACACACATGCACTGTGCAGCCTGCACTCCGAAGTGAATATAATTAGCTTCTCTGACAGGTGGGAGGGATCAGATCTCGTGGAGAATGAAGCTACCAATTTACACCCGTATTACACACTCGGACACACACAGTTGCAAACATGTGTGTGAACGCTCACGCTCCCATGCACAGCTCTTTTCTGAATGGTATTAAATGAAAACTTTTTTTTCTACATATACCTTTTAAAGATAGTGTGACGGTAATCCAGTTAACTACCAATTAAATTGTTTTGGTGTCAATGGATTTGAACATTTCATATCCAAATAATTTTACTAGAAGGACCTAATTAATTTTTGAAGAACACAATCAAAATTATGATTAATATGAGGACAAAACGGCTCATATTTAAACTTTAATTGATTTGAAGCTTCTTTTTGTTGGACCCACACTGCACTGCAGACACAATGAACTTCAAGCCATTGATTCATTTAGTAATTTTTAAATTTGTATCATTTGCCACGTTCTCTTCCTGTTTCACTCCTCTACAATGTGGCCTTATAACAACAGATCCTGCTGAGTCACGAAAAAATCTGTGGTTCACTCCAGGAAGTTTCTCCAAAAACAACAGCCAGCCTAAGGGACAAGCAAACTAAGATGCTGTTTAGAGCATCCAAATTATCAAGGGATAATTGCATTTTATCATAGTTAAAAAACTAAAAACATTTTATTTAATTGACAATGATTTTTGAGTTTGTGGTTCTAGCATAAATGAATTAAATATTTTTAATTGTTTAAAATTTTGTGTCAGGATTTAAAGAAATTGGCAGGTTTACACTGTAAAAGTGCAAACCTGTTGTTTTTTTTATTTTCACATAGTTACAGTCTGCCATGAGTTTAATATTTTCTGTGTGTTTCAGCTTGGTTTGTTCACAAATACATCTCATCAAATACTGACCCATTATCCGTGATTGCTTTTAAGCTCAGCCAATTAAACTTGGCCTCCTCTCCCAAATTCCTCCAGATCTGTATTAAAACGCTGTTAGTGTTGCTAATGTTCTTAACAGGAAGATGCTCCCAAAATCAGATGCTGCTTTAGACCCTATTCAACCTTGGGCCAACCCTGCCAAAAACTAAACATTTTTCAATGCTCTATATCTTACTAAATGAAGTTTAGTGGTGATGTGAGAAGATTTGTTCATTTCCCTACATTGAACCTGGTCAGTAGGAAGAATGTTTAAAATAAAAGCCTGCCAATGCACACTTTTTTTTTATTCATGAGGTTCAGATACACTGATCATGTTTTGCAGCAAAGTCATAAATCGTTTGACAAGATGCTAAATAAAAGTGACTGTGTAGGAAGGTGACATGTTGCTGAATTGTGATTGATATTACACCCAAATTATTTTAACCTCTTTTTAAATTAAGCAAAATATTTTTTTAATAAACAACTTGCACAAGAAGCTTACATAGGAAAATACATTTGATGAGAGTTTTATCTTTTGCATTTGCAAGCCAGATGTTGTTCAAGGCACTCCCTTTGCAACCACTGGAGAGTTTCATCATAGCTACAGCAGTCAATGTAAAAAGAAAGTAACCCTCCTTTGCGTTATAAATTTAAACTAGCTTTGCTAAGTTCCGAAAAATAAAGAATTGAATGTTTCTGAGAGCAAAGAAAATCCCTAACTTTGAGTGTATCTTTGATCATTAGTGTAAGAAGAAACACACTCTGGTGTGTCCAGACTTCTCTAAGACCGGCTCCTGTCCACGAGGCTCTCGCTGCAAACTGCAGCACCGCCAGCGGGTCAAGCGCAGCACCAGCAGCACTTCCACCATTCCAGTCAAGAAAAGTCGCTCTAAAGAGCCTATGAAGAGGTTAGAAAGGCATCTTATACCTAACCCTTCACAATCATTGTACTCTTTATTGTGGCCTCTGTATATCTATTTTTCTTTCTTTTTTGTAGGCCTCATCTCTCCATCGTCATGCCGGAGAACACTCAGGCAGCTCTAGGAACACCTATTGCGGGTCCTCTGGCTCTACCATCCTTCATCTCTCTGTCCAGCTCCCCAGAGGAGGCAGATGCACCGGATTCACCTCAGGCTGACGCAACACAAGTCAAAGGTATTTATCCTCACAACTTCTTAAATGGTGCAGAAAAGCAGTCACACAGAATGGTCATAAAAAACCTTAAATAGCTAGAACAGCTATGGACACCTGGATATTTAATATCCATTTTAAGCTCACCGTCAGAGTTAAGCTGGGTATCAGAGGGTGTTTCAGAAACAGTTATGACCGTTGGGGAGAAACATTAAAGCTAAAGCAGAATTGGACACTGCAACATAGCAGTAGTCCAAAACATTATGCATTTGAAGAAATTTTAAGTCTTGTGAGAAACTGAGACTACTTCCACCTTTGTGGAGTGGACAAATTTGGAGGTTTTTAGTCGAAATCTCAAAATTCAGTGCTTACATACAAGAGTCATCGTCCTTAACAGGACGATGACTGTGATGTCACAGTGATGGACATCACTGTGATGTGATGTTTTATAAGAAATGTCACATGTATCTACACTGCAGCTACTACACTGAAGGAACACTGCAAATCCAAGTCATCCTGTTATTTTATGCGATGGAGGAAGTGGTTATGTGATTGAGCTGCAAACAGATAATGATGATCAGAGTCAGATAACAGAGTGTGATGGAGGTAATAATATTTAGCTTTCGGACTTGACCGAGGCTCTGCTCCACTCTCTGTTGACAGATTTGACAGATAGAGGATTAGGGTAGAGGCCCCTTCAGCCCAATCCCCTCCCCCCTTCTTTCACCGGGATCCAACCGTCCACCTGCTGACGGCACACACCCACATGTACATCCCGTTTAGTCTGAGAGGAGCTAATACTTTATTACTTTGATTTAATAAACACATGAATGCTTGTAACATGAGAGGAACCCAGAAGAAACCAACACATACATGAAGATAAAGTCCAGTTCTGATTGGTCAGCTGTGCCGGCCTGCTCAGACTCTGTCTTTACTTCTCAACTCTAATGATATCTTACTTATTTTAACAAGGTTTTAAATAGAAACAGAGCCAAAATTTACCCTGTCAGATCATTTTAAAAACACATACATATCATTCTCATGATAAAATGTATAGTTTTAATCCCAGTTCAATCCAGGTTACAATAAATGTCACCATACAGCACTTTGCAAGAGACACAGGTCCAATTCATGACCAGCAAAATGGATCCAAAATTCAATTTGATTAAATACATTCCAATGCAAAGCAAAGTTAAAGTCCAATTCAGATCCAAGAAAATACCATTCAGTTTAATTCATTGTGATACAGCAAAATTAAACTGATTATATCATAAAAGTTGTTAAAAAATTATACCAGTTGATTGAAAATTGAAAAAATAATAGAGCATGACACCAATGGTAACAGATGTTTGCATTTAGAAAAAAAAAACTTGCTGTTGCATTTTTTATGCATACATATCTGAGACACAACTTTAAATAAAAGACTATTGTATTCATTTTTGTTTAATCAAAACTCAAGAAAATATGTTTAAATGTCTTTTAAATAAAGCGCAGGTGGTCTTATTTTTCTCTCCTCTCACCAAAAGTAATTATTAACAACAAAAAAAATTTGATGTGAAAAATGTTGAGGTTTCAAAAGATTTGTTGGATTTAAAACAATATGTCTGACATGTTTTAGCAGTTACTGTAGTCCAAATCCTTTATGTTTTTTGAAGGTGCTTCACCTCTCATGCAGAAGGATTCTAGTTCTTATCATGGATTTAGAGTATCAGGTTTCTGTTAGCCCCCCTTTTTTAAACACAGTAGTTGATGATCATTGCAGACAGAGAGAGCAGCAATTTTCCTGCTTGTCCCTCCATTCCTGCAGTCCAGCTGCTTTAAGCTCTTAAGTATTACTAATGACTGTGTCCTCCCTAAATAACACACTGCACCACCCAGAGCCTCATTAAAGGTGGAACTTGGCCAACCAAGCTGCTCTTCACTTTGCATAAACGAGCTCAGGCGTGTTGTATCGCTGCACGCTCCTCCGTCCATCGCCGCTGTCCCGCTCTCTTCTTCATTTACTCATCAGTTGAGATATCATCACTCAATGTTTCAGCAGGATCTAACGCGAACTAGATTAGAGGCGGTTACACAATACAGCATTTCATTTTTACAAAAGCTCCTTCTCTCATTACTGTTTCCTGTCACTACTTTTCCTCCTCAGAGAGAAAGCTGCAGATCAAACCTCGACTGAGAGACCAGAGAGACTGAAGCTGGAAATATCTGACTGATCTGGGATTTTTTGACCCCCAGTCCCTTTCACTCAGGGCCCAAAAATTTTACCTTCTTTGTGTGTAAACATATTTTTTCATTAATAAATGTTTGTTGTCAAAGTTTTTTGCCCCTCTGTGTATGTTTTAAATAAAGGGAAATAAAATATTGAGCTTCAGCCTCATGCTCCTTCCTAGATGTTTCTGTGGTAGTGTTAATGGTTGGTGCTCTGTGGGTTTCTGCTGCGAGCGTCACATGATCCAAGCGTGTTTGTGAAAACTTTCATCGGCGAGGTGGTGACAGAAGCAGCCGGCACAGAGGAGACACATGAGCACAGAGTGACTTCATCCTCAGCCGGCTGCAGGAGGGACTCGCTGCAGACTGGAATCTGTTTCTTCTACCTCATGTGTTAAAATTACAGTTATATTCCAGACATACGCAGCAGTCGCACATTTCCATCAACGCCGAAACCCCATTCAGCCTGGATTAACATATCACACTCTACACAGCATCTTAAACGTTACGAAATTAAACAGATGTTCTAAAACTGGTGGTTAACATGTTCCCAAATAGCAAAGAATGCAGAGTTGGCTTGTTCTGCAGTTACAAAAGAAACATAAAGCATGCTAGAATTAACTTTATGAAGATATTAAAGTTTGAATTCCTTTGTGCAAAGTGTAATTAAAAATCTGACTTTTCCTTCTGTCTTAGAATAAACTACATGTTAGTAAAACATCTACATGAAAACTCGCTGATGTCAAAATGTGAATAAGTGAAATATTACCTCTTAATTTGGCCCTTATTTGGAGCTGATACGGGCAGAACAATGGTTTTTACAGAGATATCTTTTAGCAGTTCAAAAGAACAGCTTTTATGATGTCTTTTGGTATTAATATTGAGTAGAACTAGGTTGCTGATTGCTGCTGTAATCCTGTTTGGTACTTCAGCTGTTTTGGAAGAAGTGGGTCGCTAAAGGCCTGTTCGGATATGATTGCAATCACAGATTATTTCTTGAAATTAAAAAAACACAATTTGCTGACTTAAAATTAAAGTGCAGACTCCTTATCACAAGGACTTGAATTGCATGTTGTTTATCTAAAAATTTGGCAAAAAAAATTTAGTTGGAGACTTGCTGCTATGATTGAGGTCATTGTCCTGGTGACGATCCAGTTTGAGCAAGCTTCACCTGTCAGAAAAACGACCTCACATTAGACTGTAGATTACTTTCCAAGAGGATTTCATGGGCCTCTCAATGGCAGCAAGGTACCCAGGTCATGTGTCTGTGAAATAAGCCCAAATCATCACCCCTCACCCACCACCATGTTTGACAGTTGGGATGAGGTCTTATACCAGTATGCATCTTAATAAACCTGTATCATTCTGCAATGTTCATCTTAGAGAATTTCTTCTTCAGTCATTTTAAGCAAAACGTATCTGTTGAGTCTATTTGTGACTATGCTTTCATGAATTTTAATATTTAACATGCTAAATGTGGCCTATAAAGTTTTAGAAGGAACTTTTTCTTGATAAACTCCCAGAGTTTTGAATGACTCTACAAGTTGTTTGCGGCGCTAATCCTTTGCTACTTAGACAGATATTAAGATTTTTTTTTTTCCCTTCCACCTCGTGAATTTGAGTCAGCATACCGTCCTAGATGCCAGGTCTGGGACTTAAAAGGTTATCAATAACCTAAACAATGCACTCCCAAGCATTTTTGTAGCTGAAAACTTATCGCATTTGTGGTAATTTCATAGTTCAGTGTGACAATGACCAGCTTAACAGCACAAATGCTCTTTTTTTGGCTTGTCGTTTTAGGCTGTTTAAGAATGATGCAAGGCTGCGGCAAGCACTGAGCCAGGTAAAATCTGGATTGCCATCTTTAAGACAGCTGACTGGGAAAACTTTTGTTCTTGAACCGGTTGTCATACACTTTTAAACCATGTTGAATCCTTTCTGACAGGATGGAGTCGTGTATGCCTGTCTTTGTGTGTGTGTGTCACTTTTAGCTCGTGTCTTTCTCAGATGTATCGACAGCAGCAAGCAGAGATGGAGAGCTCGACATGTTCCTTAGAAAAGGCAGGAGACAGGGAGCCATCACTCTTCTCTCCTCGCCACCCGTTTCTCTCCCTTCCTCCTCCCCCTCACCCACGTGGCTCCGTTCCTGCGCTGAAGATGTAAGTGCTTTAGACAGATGTCTGCTGCCTCGTGTCTAAAACCCTCAACGCGAGCTGCTGAGCTCGGCAAACTCTAATTAAGATCAATATTTCAATTTTTAGTAAAAGCACATGAGATGGAGAGGAGTCGGCTGGAGAGAAATCATCAGTCCGCCCAGAGTCGGAAAGACAAAAAGAAAGGTCAACTGTGATCCTTCATGGTGTGTGAGAGTGTGTCTTGGACAGGCAGTTTGGCAGAAGGTGTGTGATTGACGTGTTCAAATACTTCTGTGGACTTTTTACAATTTCTTCTACTTATCTTTACCCACTTAAGGTTTATTTTCACCTTGTTAGGAATGGATGGACGCAAAGACTGAAGTTTTGATCAAAGGTTTACAACAAAGTCTATGAGTTTTCAAAAAGGTTGAAGGTGAGATTATTCCAGAAGCTTAATGTTAGTATATCATTGTGTGTTTGGGATCAATTTCCTGTTCACCTAGTTGTGTCCAAGTTTCAGCTGTTCAACTGTTCAGCTGAGTGCAAGTTGAAGAGTTTCCCCTGTACTTAGCAGAACTTCCAAGAACTTGGAGAGTGGCTTTGGTGTTTCAGCATCTTGTAGTTCATGGCAGGCTTTATTTTCTTTGGTTCTTCACAGTATTTTCACTTCTGATTATACTTGGCTTGTGCCTTCACAGATACCAGCATACCGCCCTACAGCATCTCCAGAACCTTTCATCAGACTCCTGACCTGATGTCCTCTTGATAAGCCACATGGGATTCTGACATTTTTTTTTTCTCCTCTGCAGTCAGGATCTTTAAGGCAAGTAAAAACCAAAACTTAGAAAAGAACAAACATTAGACTTTTGTCAGCTAAATCTGAAGGGTTCAGCTGACTTTTTCTATGCATACCGGGTTGTCTGTTTGAGGGGTTGTAGAAGGCTCATGATTAATTATTGGTGAGTATACTTTGGTTGGTAGATGTCACAAGGCAACACAGAGACAGAACTGACAACCATACACATATCCAAACCTATGGATAATTTAGAGAAGCCAATTAACCTGACAACAGTTATGTTTTTGGACTGTCCAAAGAAGCTGGAGTACCCAGAGAGAACCCATACCTGCACAGGGAGAATTTGCAAACTTAACACACAAAGACCTTTGCCTGGATTCCAACCCAGGACCTCCTGTTCTCTCAGAGTACTCCATTTTCTTCCCACACTCCAAAAACGTGACTTTTAGGTTTATTGGTCTCTCTAAATTGTCATTTTGTATGAGTGAGTGTGAATGGATGTTTGTCCTGTATATCTCTTTGTTGTCCTGTGATGGATTGGCAAACTGTCCAGGATGTACCCTGCCTCTTCCGCATTGACCGCTGGAAACTGGCACCAGACCCCCTGTGACCCTGCAGAGACAAGTTGATATAGATAATGGATGGATAGGTGTTAAAGTCTGAATTGACCTGCTTTTCCTTATCTCTGCTCTAAGCATCTTTCTGACTGGAAAATTATTCAAATCTGTGAATGTCTAACAAATCGCCTCATTTGGTTTCAGCAGGTCTGTCCCTGAATTGAGTGAAGCTCCTCGCATTTTGCCTTGGTGAGTAGCCTACAGAGTTATTAAATGATGCAAATCAGTGTTTAGATTTGCAGTTTTTCCATCTTTGAGACCACAAACATTTTTACAGGTCGGCGGGACAAACATTAAGCTACGCCTTAACTCTACTCTGTAAAGAGAGATGACCCTTAACTTTAAATTAAAGCTGATTCCTGCGCTGGAGCATTAGTGACAGAACCCCCTCCATCCCGGCCTGTGATAACCCTGAGCCCCTTCCAGGAGCTGCGATGCGGGGCCACCTTGGCTCTAAAGCCCAGCAACGATCCCCCACCTTGCTGATGTCCATTTCACTTAAGTCGCCAGAAGTGCATTTGCAGCGAAGTCCTAATATGTAAAGGCACAAAGGAAAAGCCTGATTTCAAATATTTCTGTCCCAAGCTGCGGCCGCAGACACTCCCCTTCCCCTCACAATGAATGGACCACCGCAGATCTCCTTAACTGCGCCATTTCAATGCAGACTGCTTAGCTGGCCGTTTGATGGCCAGCTCCAAAAAGCCTCTTCTAATGACTTTGCGCACCTAAACTTGAAATACTTTGATATGATTTCCGTCTCTTCATCTCATATCCTCCTTTTCGTCCCTGCCAGCAGATTTGAAGCAGGGGAAGGAGGAGGAGGGGAGTATATTTCATGACCGCTTCGGACTGGAAATTAAGCTCAGCAGCTGCGCAAGGCTTTCTTCTCCACATCTGACCAAGTTAAACTTACTGCCACCTGTTTTTTTACACTGATCGGCACTTTATTCCTCGGATATATCGCCCGCTGAGTATGTGTCCCCCGGGGGCCCCGGGGCGCTGCTGAAAAGGCTAAACGGGTCAGGCGCAGCGACGTCCCTGTTTAAGTCCTGCTCCTACGATGCTTACCAGCGATATCGACATCCTGCCTCCCCACCCCATCACCTGGAAGCTGCCCGGACCCAGAAATAAAAAACACACAGCGAGAGACAGATGTGTCCCTGATAGAGCCGGGCGGCGGTGCAGCTTAATTATCCGTCGATCCGCAGAGATGAGGCGGGGGATGCGATCTGTGGTTAATTGGGAATGAAAACCTACTGGGACTGTCCAATCATACTTAACCCACGCGCAGCCACGGCTCCACGCAGACTTGCGGAAATGCAGATTGATTTTTTTATTCCTCTGGCAGAGGGCCGCAGATCGATCAGTGATTGATAGATTTGCTGGTTTGTGGTATCAGAGGCCCTAAAGGAGATAAGTGGATATAAAAAGCAACGGTTTATACAGCTAGAGAACAAAAGTGGGAATACTCTATAGATCACTGCTTTAAAATTGGTAAGTCTACCTTTGAGATGCACAAATCTAATTATATATATATTTGTTTTTTCTACATTGGGTTTTGATCGGTAATCGGAAGATCAACTAGCCTATACTGCAAAATGTGACAGTTTATCATTTGAAT
>CAEGAE010027953.1:0-33227 GCA_903067095.1 Girardinus metallicus
GAATACGACATCTTTTCAGACATCAACCTGTATCTGGTCATCGGTCTGGCCTCCGTGTCTTTTCTCCTGCTCATCACTATACTGGTCACCATCGTGCTGAAGTGTCAGAAACCCAAGCCCAGCAAAACTGCTCCTCCCAGCAGGAACAGTGTGATCAGTGAGAGGAACTCCACCATCGCAGACTCCACTCTGGTCTCCAACGATGCCTACTGGTACAGTCTGTTTCTAGCAGAGACCAGGAAAGGAAAGCTGGTGGTCAGACAGCCTGTGCCAAAGGGCTCCAGATACATCGTGTCCAGCATCCCGAGAGGGACAGGACTGTCAGAGACTAGTGACTCAGCAGCCTCTACTCTGCAGGTACAACTGACAGTTGCAATAAATTATTTTCCCTGGTGCACACTTTGGAACTTCTTTTCACTCTTTATTTTAGATCAGGTTTTAGTTCATGTTGTATAATAATCTCCAGTACATACACAATTTCAGCAATTATATAAAAACAAAAATATTATCTTCCTTCTTTATATTCTGCTGGTAAGTTAATAATAAAATGTTCCCTTAACAGGATTGTTATTACTAATACGAATTAATGATGCCATGTATTATTTTACATTTTTCATTTTTAACAAACTTATTTCGGCCAGATGAAATGCCACTGTTTATGTTTTGGATTAAAACAGTGAATTTCTTTGTCATGTTTATGAACTTTAAAGATAAGCCTTAACTTGTAAAAGATTTAAATTTATACATATTTACTTTGTTTAAAAAAAAGAAGACAAAACATAATGCTTTAGTTTATTGAAGGGATTGCAATTTTAACAGATAGAAGAGACAACTATCTATATCTTTTATTAAGAATGGAAAATGCAAATACTAACTTCTGTCAGAGAAGTGTTCATGTTCACTTTTTTCCTAATAAAAACTAAAAAAGAATTTTTTTTCAAATGCTCAACATTTAAAAAAAAAAAACGATTGAAAATGTGATCCATCTTTTTTTTTTAAAGATGTGTATCACTATGGTAAGTATGCATTCATGTAGGAAGCGTCACTTTTTCAACACTCTTTCATGTAAGGCTCACGATTTTCTTTACTCATTTCAAAAGAAACATTTTATTGATGAAACTTTTGCAATAATTTTTATGCCATAGACCTGATGATTGAATCCTTTCTTTTCTTTCTCTCCACTCTAAAGTACCCTAAATGAGGAAGGTCCGCTCAGCAGCTGGAGGTATGCAGCGCTCAAGCCCCGGAAATTGTTTTCATGGATAAGTTGAAGTATTTTTAGTGTTTTAACAGTTTCTTGTTTTTCCTTTTTTCAGTGGCTATGTTTTTCTTTATCACAAATATTAATTTGTAAGATTTCCTTTGACAACACTGTGCTGCATTTTTTATATTACATACTCGAAATAACATGCAGTTTATCAGGTTCTCCCATGTCTTCAGACATCTGGCTGGTTAATTGTTCCTGATTTTTCAGGCTCATCAAGCTCAACAGTAAAATGCCAGCCATGCAGTTTACCTAGCATAGTTAAAATAACTTCCTCAACTTCTTTTCAATTATTGAATATTTTCTTAGATTTGACAGCATGAGCCTGATTTAGGTAAACTGATTTGTTTTTGTGCTTTTGAACAATCAAATATGGTGATTCAGCTAAAGAGCTTTGAAACCATTTCAATTTCTGTGAATTTTCTGTACAAAGATTGTAAATAATATATATTTTCTTTATTTTATTTCAGTGAAGTCAAACTTTCTTTTAATCTACTCAAATCTTTTTGATCAATAGCTCTCCAAGATTTGCTGGAATGTTTCAGATTGATTCTTTGGACTCCCAAAGGCTTTATTCAAATTTTCAGCATTTGGTTCAAAATAAAGACGTAACAAATTGGAAGACAACAGAAGGCATGACTTATGTAAATAAGACACAAATTTCTACAACAAAAATACATTTTCTTAAAGTCATGTAAACAGGAAAAGGGCACACTCAGAATCGTCTTTTTGGTGCTAAAATCCCATTCCATCTGTCAAATTGTTATTTTGTTATTTTTCTGTAGGTTCAGTTCAGAAAATGTGAATAAAATATGTCTTTGCAACAGATTGATAATGACCAAGTGTCCCAAAAAAAATTCTAATTTTTTTTTTTGTTTTGGTTTGTTATGTGGCGTGTATACAGTTGTTTCAGCCCTTGAATTTATGTTCATTTTTTGCCTATTTATTTCAAGATTCAGTCAGGCAGTTTAACAAACAGGGAAATGAAACCCTCTGAAAATGCTTAGAAACAGGCGACAGTGACAACACAGAAAATGAGCTAGTGCTCAAACAAAATACAGTCTCCCACAAAGTCTATAAAGCTTTGATTAAAACAATTTCAAAGATTACAAGAAAGTTTTTCTGTTTCAATAGAAAGATTATCGGAGATGACTGGCGTTTTGCCCATAGTTTATATTGGTCAAAACATTGATCTGATTTTCAGACACTATCTGATGTTTAATGTAAATTTTTTAAGTATCTGCATCTTTAATTGAGTCACCATGTTTTCAAATTGATGCTGTGCATGTGAATATTAATCTGTGTTCATGCCCCTTTCTGACCCATCACTAATATATTAAAACTGAAACCTTTTATTTCACGTATTTGTATGGGGAATAGGACTTTACTCTTTCTGTCCTTTTCACAGGAAGGCACTTCAGAGCATGACTGACACTGTTTCCTGTCTTAAATGTGACCTAATTCTTTGTGCAGGAGAGGTGCAAAGAGAAATCAGGCACTCGGTTCCCTAGCAACCACTCTCCTTCATGTAATTTTTGAGCATGGTGTTCAGTGACAAATCTATCACATCCACAATACACGCACCACCTTCTCTCCTGCTCACTCTGCCCTCTGCCTGACTTCCCTGTCTGAGCAAAACAAGTCAGCTGCATGACATATCTCAGTCTGGTCAACCACGAGGCTCTTAGTGCTGTGGGTCCTTTTCCACCAATGTTTAACTCTGTTGTCTTGTTGGCAGGCCTCCACTACAAGCAGCAACAACTCCAAGTAATTCCAGTCCTTCAGCTGTGGATAGGATTTTCGCCAACAGCAAAAACCTCGCGGAAGAAAAGAGGAACTCCATTTAGAGATCCACCCCCACGGATACGCCTTCCTTTGTCTCGATCCCGTTCCTTACTCTGTGCAGTCATCATGCAATTCAAATGAACCAGACCAGAAAACATATCCTGCACTTTGAACACATAAAAGCAGATCAACAACGCCCTGATGTCCATACCTATATGCATGAATAGACTGCATGGCTTCAACTTATATTTAAAGTATTGTAAAGATGAGGTACTGAGAAATGTGCACTCTAAGTTTGTACAGAAGGCACAAGTTTTCCAAGAGAGGACATGGAAAGGTTGGAATGCCCTTAGAGCATTTTTCCGTTTAGTAGAAGGAAGCACATGTTGGAATCTACAATTGAATCCTTTGTGCCCTGCCTTGCGCCATACAAACACTGATGTATAATATCAGAGGTAAAATACAGCACAACTAACTAAATATTCAAAAAGCATTGAATAAAATTTAAAGTAATTAAATAGAATCAGCATTTTGTAAAAGTGTTTACTGTTAGCTAATTCATGTTTACTTGTGTTTTATAAGTTATCCAGGCCTAAATATGTGAAAGTGCCAAGTCCATCATAAGCACAAATGAATAGAATTGAGGCCTTTCTTTAGCCATCATGCCTTTGAATTGTTTTCTGTAAGAAACAATAGAGTAACAAGTATCAAATATGTTATTTTCTGCAATTATGACAGACATTTTTTTGTTGTTCTTTTAACAGAGATGAACAATTAGATTTCATGGGACCAGAATCATGCGGTACAATGTTTTGTTTTGTTACCTTAGTTTAGGATGAAGCAGCACAATGACAGCTTAGCTGATTCACAAATGTAACATTTGTCATCACATAAAGTTTAAGTGTCACCATGTTTGATGGTTTTGGCTACTTGAACATTGTTAAATAAGTCTTGGGGTTTCAGTGAGTGAGCGACCATGAGAGAACAGACTGATTTGTTATATGAACTGTATTTATATTAGGATTTCCTTATTTGAGTTTACAAGCAAAGCTCTTTGAGTTAGCTTACCGTATTTTTCGGACGATAAGCCGCTACTTTTTTCCTACGCTTTGAACCATGCTGCTTATAGCCCGGTGCGGCTTTTCTGTGGATTTTTCTTCAACCACCAGGGGGCTCTTTAGCAGGAAGTGAATCATTGGAAGCCAAAATTGGAAACCGAAGAAGATGGTGCTTATTTTCATTTAGAACAAGCAAATGCTAGCAGCATTTGCTGTTAGCATTTGCTTGTATCTCCTTAAGGAATTCAAACACAAATGCTAGCAGCATTTGCTTGACGGAGAAATGTTTTCAAACTCATACCCCCTCATGGAAACAACAGGAAGAAGTTCATATGATGCAGCTTTTAAGTAGAAGATTATCGATCTGGCAGTATAGATCGCTGCACGTAAGCTCGGCGTGAACGGATCTATGGTTCGGCGTTGGAGACGCAGGGCTGTGTCCATTATAGTAGATTTAGTGAGACGCAGCTTTCTGCTGCATCCTTGTGGAAAACCGAGAGCAGCGGCTTATGTATGTAGGTTTCCATTTTTTTTAAATTGTTTTTTAACTTTATAGGTGCGGCTTATAGTGAGGCGCGCCCTATAGTCCGTAAAATACGGTAATTTCAGTATATTCAGTGGTGCAGCCTGTTAACATTTAACGTTGACTTTACAAAACTGGAACAGCAAATTGTACCTGTGTTTCTTGTATATTGTATGTATCTCCTTAAGGAATTCAAACACACATGCAACTAACGTAAGAAAATAATCACATGCCTCTTTATTAATATGCCTTTTTTATCATCAGTAAGGGATTTTTAAGCCTCTTTAATGTGAACAGAATTATGTGCCATCATATTTAAGTCTGTATGCAGGAACACAACCATGTCGTCAAACTCTTTAGTACAGCTTGCGTTTCTATTTGGGTGTAATGTGTTGAATCAAAACATATATGGTAAATGCTTTTGTACAGTGTTACTTTCACGGTGCAACATGTAGACAGTGTGAGTTAATTGTATACTGTAGTCTGTATGAATTACTACAAATAAAACATAATAAAATTTCAGTCTCTTAAATATTCCATTAAATGTAAAATATCTGAAAATTTCCATTGTTTTGAAATGTTTTCCTTTAGGTTTCTCCACATTAAGTGAGTGGAATTGTGCTAGTAATTTTAAAATGTCACATGAAAAAAAAAAATTACTGAGTGCTTATTTCAGACTCTCCTGACAGCTACTAGATTACATAAGTTCACTCCTAAATCTTTTTTTAATTTAACTTAAATATGTGTTATTACTTAAAACAATCATGCCATAAAAATAGTAGCAGTCTTAAAACATGTTATGGAGATATTGGGATGGGAAGTCCAGTTTATTTGTATGCCACATTTCAGCAACAGAACAGTGCTTTACATGGTAAAAATATAACTAAAAAAAACAGGCAAAATGTAGTAATAATCAGCTAATTATTTCTAGTTTTGAAATCCAAAACTAGAAATAATTAGAATTACTCTCTCACAATAAATCTGGCACTCTGTGTTTGTAGAAATGTTGGCAATACATTCCCATACTAAGGTATTTTCATGGCAATGTCTTCAGTCGGAATATATTCTTTTGACTGTTATGACATCATCATGATAAGTAATTTAAAATTCAAAGCATTTCCCTTTTTTAAAAACTTGACAGGCTGTGCTCAGTGTTATACAATGATTTCTCTCACTTCATTTACTGACAGCCTCTCTGGAGTTATGCTGTTTTATTAAAATAAAAAAAAATAAAAAAACTTGTTAGCTGTATGTCAACAAACATGATGATGCCATATGCTCTTAAAATTGCGAAATCACACTATTTTTCCTGAGTGAACTTGTCATTGCAAATTTGATTAAACTTCTTTGCTAAGATTGAATCTTAACACTTACCCACAGGTCAAAGGTAAAAGAAGAAAAAGAAACATCAGTAAACCTCAGTTGGTGAAACAAGCACTAAACATGTCAAAGTTTTTTCCAGTTTAAATATTTCTACTGAAGCACATGAGGAAAAGGATGTGCAAAAAAAGACAGAAACAAAAGGAGCCAGCTGGAATACGCTAGGATATAAATAACATATTGCTGCTTTTATCAAGATTAGCTGGTTTAGTATTCACTGATGTCTTCTAAACTGTTTTATTAAGAACCAGACAGAGCAGAAAAGTTGGTTAAAGTCCTATTTATTTTTATAAGACCATTGAAGCTGTAATCGAGAAGAGAAAAGAACACCAGCCACTGCCAGCTCCAGCTGCCTCTCCTAAGACACCTGACAATGGAATCAAAATAAAAATCAACAGAGTTGTCCAGAGCCAAGGAGGACTTACACAGAGCTGCAAAGGACCTGGAGATAGCAGGTAAAGTTTTCATGTTAAAATAAAATGAGAAATTTTTTTTGTTTTTTTTCTCTCCCAAGATTGTAAAACTTTACAGTTCAAATACATTATAAAAAAATCACAGGTAAATATTTCAAATACATTGGGGGATCATAAATGTATCTCTTATGACTTTTTGTTACTTTCTTTTGTTACTTTCTAGTATTTAGAAATGGTAATAATCATCCGAAACAGAAATATACAGATTTTTACTTGTATAGAAAAAGCTAATTCATGTTTTGTTAACAGAAGTTTACAATACATATTATAATTTTGTATCTATGTGGTTATGAAAAAAAGATAAGTACTAATTAAGCATTGAGTCATGTAAAATACTTACAACTGTTTCTCTTTCTTACCTGTCATATACGGTACAATAAGCATGTTTTCATTGTGTGCTCTTACATGACCTTGTCTCCAAAGAGAAATGACATCATGCCAGAAGAGACATTGAAACAGACAGGCTGAGTGAGACACAAACATTTACACAAAAATACTGCTTTCAGGTCAGCTGAGGTCACTTATAGCCACTACAGCATAACTGCAGCATTGTAACCCCTGTGAGCTCCTAACTAAATCTCGCTAGGTTCGATTCAGCTATATTTGAAGAAAACGCTAACGGAGGTAAAAGTAAATGCATTTCTTGGTTTCAATTTAGGTTATGACCAAGAGAGTCATTTAACAGTTAACAGAATTTAACCTCTCATTTAACCATAGTGTATGCATCTCTGCTTCAGAGACAGATGAGCACATGCAGCAATTCAGCAACGTGTAGCAAAGCAGTGGAACAACCCCCAGCTGGCACTAGTAGGATAACACAGTTCCACCACATATCTGTAAATGCTATATTAGATGTGCCATTTCAAAGGCAACCTTTTGTACTATAGAGAAGAGAGAAAAATAATTTCCAATAAAAAAATGTGGAAAAAATGGCTACTTGCCTTTTTCTTTCTATGCAGAAACATACAAAATGTTACACTTTTACCCCACCCTTTTGCATAGTTCTTGTTTGTCCATACTGTAGAATATTTTATTCTTTTTTTTCAGCTTGTTTGATTATTTATGTTTCAATTTACTTTCTGATGGTACATCTGAATTTCCCCACCATGGTGCAATAAAGGATAGCGTAATAATTATATTTGTGTCAAAACGTGCTTGGATTTAGATGCCAGTAGAAATAACAGCGCCTGCATCCCTCCCCCTCCTTCTCTTTTCCCCTGCGTCAGCTTGCCTTCAGCACCACGGTCAGCGACCTGTCTAGAGGAGCTGCGTTGCCGTGGTAACGTGTCCTGTTTAGCTCCCTTTGTACTTGCAATTTAGTATTTCGACATGTGCCCCTCCCTCATTTGGACAGCGTCTATGCTTTTCCGTGACTTCAGATGGATAAAGGGTCTGCAGCCACACCATTTTGGTTAAGTGTTAACTAAAATGATGTGCTTTGATTCGAGCTGCTTTCACTGTTGCAGCAAGAGTGAACAAAAATGGCGACAGGAACGTGAGGACGTGGTGCAGAGTGCTGCAGAGCCGGTGCGTCCGCACGTACTCTCGTGGTCCACATTCAGAATCATTAAGTAGCAGAAGGAGGTGGGAGGGATGCGAACATAAAAAAAAAAAAAAAATTATGGAGGTCACCTCGATTTTACTCTGCTGTAAGGACCAAGGTTGTGTTCGTCTCTTCCGTCGGTATACATTATGTATTGTACATGCACCACAGAGGCTAGAAAAAAAAAAAAAAGAGAGGAGAAAAATACAACAGGGCGTTGTTCGTCATAGCTGCACTTCAGGTTTTAAACCACACGATGTCGTTGCTCACCTCAACAAAACATTGAGGATGGTGGGAGTGTGCCGAGCAAACTCCACAATATAGGCAGACAAATTGAGAATGCAAATATATTTCGAAAGATTTCAGATGGATACGACATATCATACATGTTTATGTTATTTGAAACAAAATGTATAAACATAGATATAGACTAGAGTATATACCTAAATTATTCGCAACTGAATTACTGGGTTCCAGACATTTGGTCTAATTATCTGTTAAAGTTATGAACTTTTACTTCATGACTAATTAATTTATTATTTTTATTATTATTATTATTATTATTATTATTATTATTATTTTAAATTAAAATTTTAATTATGTGGATTATTTGTAGATTTTGTCTGTTTTGATTTACACTGTGTAGATTATTCAATTAGTTTTCTTACTCTTTTGAACCTCACGGGACCTGGCATGTAAATAGTCAAATGAATGACTGGAAAACAACCATCAGCAGGATTTCAGAGGTTTGTTTGATGTTCTAAAGAAACAAAGATTTGTGCATTGCATTCTCCTGGAGAAAGCAGGGAGATACATTTATGTTTTGTTTCATTTATTTTTTATTGTGAGCCCATTTTCTATCTTAATGTTTGTAGATGTTATTTAGTTTTCATGGTGATTGATTCAGATGGAAGATGTAATAAAGAACCTTAAAATCACCCGTCGAGGCTGAACTGAACTGTGTCTAATAGCACACTGCATGACGGCAACTTCAAGACCGTGCAAAAGGCTACAGGATAAAGACAAGAACCCAGAATATTTGTTTTTAACTTTATGTCAAAATGGCACAAAAAACATTGAAAGTTCAGTTTAAAACAATTAATGTTGCAACACATTAAACATCTAAGTAAAAACGCAGTGGATTTTTCAACTTTTTATCTGGCCCTCCTAATCCGTTGTTGTTGGATTAAAGTATCTGTTGAGCAAACATGTCTCAGGCTAAGCTGGAAGGAACCATCGCGCCTTCATTGACAGCAGGTGGTGCTGATGCACTTAATTTGATTGAGGTAGAAAATGGGCATCTTTCTTTTCATGTGTGTTCAGTAACAACCATGATAGACGGTTTGAAAGGACGGAATAAAGCGCCTTCCCTCTTCTGCTGAAATAATTGTTTACTTGGGATTTATTGCTTTTTCTTTACTCAAAAGAAATTTACCACCAAGACGGAATCTGGTTGAAGGAATTAGGTACATTTACTGAAAGACACATTTTCAGAAACAATGGAATTGACGGACATGAAAAAACAATGGATGGATGTGTGGACGTCGTTTTGTCTGGCGCTGATCATTATGAAATTTGAAGGAATTTCATCTCAACTCCGATATTCTGTCCAGGAGGAATTAAAATCTGGGACCCCAGTAGGAAATGTAGCCAAAGATCTTGGATTAGATCTGGGAAAACTGGCGGACAGAAACCTTCGCGTCCTATCAGCAACAAAGCAAGATCTATTTAAGGTAAATCCGAGAGATGGCGTTTTATTAATAAACCACAGAGTAGACAGAGAAGAGCTTTGTGCAAAAACCGTTCCATGTGTAATAAATCTTAAAGCTGTTGTCGAAAATCCTCTTGAAATGCACCAGATCATGGTTGAGATTCTCGATGTAAATGACAACTCACCCAAATTTCCAGAGGAAAACTACACACTGGAGGTGTTGGAGTCCGCTATTGTTGGTTCTCGATTTCAGGTGGAAGGAGCACACGACTTGGATGTCGGGTTGAACTCCATAAATTCTTATAAGCTGAACAATAATCAATATTTTCGTCTGGATACAGATGCTTTTGGGGAGGACGGAAAGGTTCCTTTTTTAGTACTGCAACGCTCTTTGGACAGAGAACATACTCCTCAACACTGGCTGCTATTAACAGCGACAGATGGAGGTAAACCAGCAAAATCAGGAACTATGAATATTACTGTCATACTGTCGGATATTAACGATAACGCGCCCGTTTGTGATAAACAAAAATACACCGCGACAATAAAAGAAAACGCCCCTGTCGGGACGTTCCTTTTGACCATAAGTGCATCTGACTCAGATGAAGGTGTGAACGGTGAGATTGAATATTCTTTGAGGAGTAAACATCGTGGGCCATCGTCTGAGCAGTTTGAGTTGAACAGCAAAACTGGAACATTAACAGTGAAAGGACAACTGGATTACGAAGAAAGGCAAACATACGAGCTTAAAGTTCTGGCATCAGATAAAGGTTCTGTTTCTCTCTCCACGCAATGTAACGTGGTTATAAGAGTGGAAGACGTAAATGATAACCAGCCCGAAATAGACATTACGTCCCTGTCCAGTCGTATTCCAGAGGATGCAGCTCCTGGAACCGTGGTGGCGTTGATGGACGTGACAGATCGTGACTCAGGTGTGAACAGACAGGTGGTGTGCAGCTTGTCAGATTCTTTACCGTTTGATCTAAAGTCATCACCTGATGGGCAGTCGTACTCTTTAATTACAAAGGACTACTTAGATAAGGAAATTAGTCATATGTATAACATTACAATAACAGCAAAGGATTTAGGCAGCCCTTCTCTGTCGACGACTAAGCTGATACAGGTAGACGTGCTAGATGTAAATGATAACAGCCCTCTGTTTACTGAAAGTCCTTATACTTTTTATGTACCTGAAAATAACAAGGCTGGACTGTCTATTTGTTCTGTAACAGCCACTGATGCCGATGGAGGTGAAAATGCGGTAGTTTCATATTTCCTTAACCGAAGGAGTACGGGTTCCTCTGTAACCTCCTTTTTAAATATAAATGAAGTCAATGGCACAATATCAGCTCTGAAAAGTTTCGACTTTGAAACTATAAAAACTTTCCAGTTCCAAGTTGTCGCCATTGATTCTGGGACTCCGTCACTCAGCAGCAACGTCACAGTGAACGTGTTCATTCTGGATCAGAACGACAACGCTCCAGTCATCCTGTATCCACTCAGCTCCAATGGTTCTGCTGAAGGTGTGGAGGAGATTCCCCGCAACGTGAACGCAGGACACTTGGTGACTAAAGTCAGAGCCTATGACGCTGATATAGGATATAATGGCTGGTTGCTGTTTTCACTACAGGAAGTTACTGACCACAGTCTGTTTGGTTTGGACCGATACACAGGACAGATCAGAACACTTCGCTCATTCACAGAGACAGACGAGGCTGAACATAAACTGGTCATACTGGTCAAAGACAATGGCAATGTTTCACTCTCAGCAACAGCTACTGTGATTGTTAAACTGGTGGAGCCAAAAGAGGCTTTTGCAGCTTCTGATGTTAAAAGTGCAGCAAATGATGATGAGGATAATGATGTGACTTTTTACCTGATGATCACTTTGGGCGCAGTTTCAATTCTGTTTATCATCAGTATCATCGTGCTGATTGCAATGCAGTGCTCCAAATCCACAGACTATACTTCTAAATATCTCCAAGAGACTAATTATGATGGGACACTGTGTCACAGCATCCAGTACAGATCTGGAGACAAACGGTACATGTTAGTTGGACCCAGAATGAGTATTGGATCTACTATTGTACCTGGAAGTCATGCAAACACACTTGTGCTACCTGACAGGAGGAGAACAGAGGAGGTAAGAATTAATTATTGAAAACTAGATTAATCTTGAAATATGTGCTAATTTAACAGACTTAACCTATTAAGACAGAATATTTGGATAGAAATATTCAACACTTAGAGGAACAAGAAGGCCTCGTGTTGATAAAGTAACTGTGGTATACGTTGTTTATATGTAGATTAATCACTGTGTCTCATTGCTTAAAGCAAATCAAAGTGGTGATGCTTTAAGAACATCAACGCTTAATGCTTTGACCTGTGCATCCTTATTGCTTAAAGTTTTACTTCTACTGTCATTTGAGGAAATATACTCTATTACTAGTTACATATTTTACGCTGATGTGTTGTTGCTTGTGTTTTTCCTCAGTTGTACATCTATTTAAAAACAACACACAAAACACCAGTTTTATTTTGACTGTATGCTGAGTGCAAACAATTGTTAAGTCTCTGTTTTATCAACCATGTATTTTCTTAGTCTTCCTTTAATCTTCACCTCTAAAATAATAGAAAAGCATAGTTCAATTGATTATAGCATACAGGAATCTATCACATTTTATCTTTACATTTAAATGAAATGTAAAGATAAAATGTTTTTTTTACATTTTCTATAGCCTTTGTCACTTTTTCTATACATCTTGGGATAAGAAGGCTCTGACTGCCTAAGACAAGCACTGGAAGTGTGGGATTTCTGATGCAGTCTCATGGATTCAGTGTGCAACGAATGGCTGAGACACAGAGGAGGTCAAAGCAAGCCTGAGGCGCGTGTGCAGTGAATCACAATGTGCAGCCAGTCAGGTGGGGTAGGCTTACTACGCCTTAACATGGGTCTTATAATGGTGCATAACTAAAAATGAAGCAATACATTCTAATGCCATATTTTATTTATTAGATTTATTATTCTGTTGAAATAAAATACAAAGAAGTCAAAGAGATGTATGTAAATGAATTTTTAAGGACACCAAACATAAAGTTCAGAATATACAATCCCGTTTGACTAATTAAAAACTAGGTCACTTGTGTAAATACTAGACTTTCAGGCTGCTTGCCTTATGAACACTGAGCGTTGCCCATAGCAACACACTGGGAGATCCACCTCTTAGACTCTACTGGTTTCCACAGACTAGCCTGCACTCCTCGGTCTTAGCAACAGCAGCGGAAGAGGATGAATGAGAGAGGGAGATGCAGGGAGAGCCACTGAGTAGGGGGAGGGGAAATATGCAATATATCTCTTTACAAGAGACAATATTTAATAAACACACACAAAAAAAAATTCTTTTATAAAATTGCCATTGCAAAACAGGCAGCAGATGGTCCAGATTCTACATCTGGAGTGAAGGCAGGAATAGATAAGCTTCTAATTAGCTATTGCATTATGTGAAGATAATCTATTTTCTCCAAAAATTAGGTCAATTTTCGATTTTATTGAATGTACTGAATGTAGAACAGTATGTATTTTGTGAATTTGCCTGCTATTATAAGTGACATTTTTAAACTAACGATGAGCATGTGAGGGGCTTTGTACTGGAGTACACATAGAAGAAAACAAAGGATTAGTTTAGATTCAGAGTGAACCATGGTTTCATGAAGCAGAGAGCTTGAACAGACCTTCTCAGCAGTTCTTTTCCCTGTCTGCTTAACAGCAGTAATTGCCCATGTGCTTTTATGCATTTTTAATGCACCTCTGTGTCTGTACGTGTGTGAAATGAAAAACTGTATGAGGCATCATGTGTGTTCAAGTGCAGCAGGACCGCTAAGCTGTGCCTGAACAGCAGATGGCAAGGAAATATGTGAATGAATAAAAATATATAGCTTAAATCTTATGCACTGACATTAACAGACTTACTATGAGGCGATTGCATACCCCAAACCAGTTCAGATAGTTTGCTTGAATAATTGTGAGGGGGTGGGGGGAAAACAACAAGTGGGTGAATTAAAAATGGGTATTTCCGAATAAATAATTAATGCCATACAACAGTAAAGGGGATACAGTATGTATGAGATTACTATGCAGTTAGTTCTAAACATATTTTGATATGGCATGCCCCTTTCAGTGAGGGTGTGCCTGCTTGCACCAGTGCCTTTGTCTGTGCTTGGCTGGCTCAGCAGATCAGTGCAGCTGTGCTTGTATTCTGTTTAAGCTGTATTTTTTTCACAAGAGTTGATCAAGCTTCGTTTAGGCTTTAGTCTTGAGTGAAAAGGTAAAACAGATTCAATACTAAAAAAATGGGAGAAGAAGGAAGAAAAGTGGCATGATTAACAAAAATGAGTACAGCTTTAAAACAGTGGCCTTAATTATAATTTGACCAAAAACCAATTATAAGGCTAAATTTGTGATCAAATTATCTATCAAAATTGCAACCTTGACGTGACACACTAAGATAATTAAAATAAAATATTGTCTTCTAAATATCTGTCTGAAATTCACCTTTCTACCTTGCAACTGTTTCCCTCACCCAGTTCACCGTAGCAAACGGGGAAAGAAAAAAAAAAAAAAAACATCTGTAAGCGTTGTTTAAGACTTGTATTATCAAAGTCAGTTTTCCTTAATAGTGTGTGTCAAAATGTAATTTGTATTGTATACACAACATTTGCACCACAGTGAATTTCCCCCGACGGACTCTTGTCATTTCTCTTCTGCATAAATTAAGCTAATGCAGTGCGGCTGCTAGTGAACTTTATATTCGTATAAATTACAAACATTTAGCCAATCAGCATCGCCAAATTGAATATCTTTGGCTGCTCTGGATTTCGCCTCACTCGGAATATTTTGCGTTGCTGTGTTGATGAAGTTGATAATGGCGAACACGGAAGTTGAGGGGAAGCTTAGACCATTCCCCACCTGGCATGACTAAACACGGGATTTTACAGATAGCCGGTAAGATCCAGCTTCTGTTTCTCAGCGTGTTTTATAAGTTATAGCAACCCTGCTGCTCTGCTCTTCTCTGCTGTTTTCTTCTGCTCAGCTGCGGTCAGTTGTTCTGATAATCAGTTCTGCTGTGATGGTTCTGTTGCTCTTGTTAGCATAATATAAATGTTACTAATATGTTTTTTTAATTGCTACTAATGATGATGCACCTGTTGCCACTTTTGTGTTTATGCTGCTATTGTCCATAATTATCGTGATTGTTATGGACAATAGCATAAATTGTCCGTAAATCCTCCTTTGGGGAGGGAGGCTTCCAATGTTGAACGTGTTTGCGTGTGAGAAAGGAGTTTGAGTTTGGTAAGCATGTGCACACAGGCACAGGTGGAAGCACATTGAAGTCAGATTACTGGTAGGTAGCTAATAAATCTGACTTTTGACAACAAAATCCAACTGCTGACTAAAAATGAGTGGATAATTAACTTACAAATGCAAGATATATGACTTATTAAGCAGAGGGCTGAGAAATGTGTCTGTTTTACTGGGTCTTTCAACTATGTGAATTAATCCCAAAGTAAATGACCTATAAGTTAAGCATCCCTACACCTGTCAGTCATTATTTTGAGCATGAAACAAAAAAGTTTTTTTTTTTTTTTTCCCCAATATATTTTATTGAATTTTCTCTTTTAGGACACAACAAACTTAACTTAACATGTGCTTATACACACTTACATTCACTCACGCACTCACCATTCAAACCTGCATTTGTTTAGTACCAAAAATATACAAAACCCTTTAGATTAAGACAGAGAAAAATAACAAGACAATATATAAATAGAAACTATAGTCAATACACCCATTAATAAGCTATGCCTTCAGTCCTTATGATCCTCATATATGGCTTCTCAAAGTCTCACTGTTTACCCTTGGCGATGTATGTTAGTTTTTCCAGTCTGAGTTCCTTTTTCAAATAAGCATTTAGTGCAAGTATCTGTAATGTCGCTGGACATATGATGAAGCCCAACTGGTGTTATATAGGTTTTCATATGCCATTTATATTGCAGAAGTTTAAATCGTGTGTTTATCGTTTGTTTTTGTGCTTTTAAGCAAGCCTGATTCCAGTCTTCCTCGTCTATATCTTGGAGAGTATCTCTTCTCCAAGCGTCTAACTTATCAATTGTTGAATCCTTAGAGGAAAGCATCAACAAATTATAGAACACCGAAATAAAACCTTTCCCTTTTAAGTCCCCAACGCACACCTCTTCTATTTTTGTTAAGGGTGGAATGTCAACTATTTGTTTCAGTTTTAATGACATATAATTTTTCAATTGTAAGTATTTAAAAAAAATGTTTTGGGGGTATAAAAATCTTCTTACACAACTGATCAAAAGTAAGCAACCCGCCATCGGCATATAGATCTTTAATTTTCTGAATAAAGGTTTCCTAAAACTAAATCAAATAGTAAATAATTTATATTCAAATTACTAGTGAACAATAAAGGAAGAAGAGAGATTGAGGAAAAGTTCAAAGAAAAGAAACTACAAAAAATAGTGGGTTAAAAATATCAAATTTGCTCAGAGCCTTTTTACTGTTCTATAAGTATCAGCAGGAGATCCTTAATTCTCTCATAGTAAGTAGGAGAAAAATATAACGAGCATCACCAGGCTGCTAATGATGAGGGAGAGACGACAAAAAAGAAACCGTATCTGAAATACAGTTAGTTACAGATAAGTGTCTAGGCAGTGATGATGTGAAAAATATCTAGTCATTCCGTGCTGTGAAATATAGTGTATTAAATCGTTTCTGTCAAGCCAGTTTAAAAGTAACTGAGCACACAAAAAGATCATTCAGAAGAGGAGAACATTGCATCATTTTGCTGCAGCCAGTTCATGTAGGCAGAAGACAGTTACTGAATAATGTATGGCGATAAGAATAAAATGGGGACACGTTTAGTTATTTTAATCAAAAGTTTGAAGAAAAGCAATTGTTTCTCCCTTTGTCTTTCATATTTCTGTGGTGGGCTTTATATAAAAAAATACATATGCCTGGGTTTTTAAGGGTGCAGCATTATAAAGAATAGGAATTAATCTCAAATCAAATGTACTGTAAATTAGTCAATTTTTTTTCTTTTATCATTTCTCACATGTGCCCAGAAAGTTTTAAGAACCTCAAAATGTTTATTGTGATCTATGCAGATATTAGGGTAAGTTTGTTGGTGGCTATAGGTATGCGTTTGGGAAGTGGGCCAATCCAGGAAATGAAATTTTGAACCCAGGACCTTCTTGCTGCAAGGCAACAGTGCTACCAACTGCGCCACTGTGCAGCCCACAGTTAGTATTTATTTTTGCAAAACCTAATGATGTCTATTACTATATCATATCGTTTTGTACTTAAGTTCCTCTTCCTTAGACGTTCATCTTTTCTTAGCAGTGCTGCTCTTTTTACCCCTCCCTCCTCTTACTCTCAGTTTACTTTTCTCTTTATATTCATGCATAATCGTTAACTCATTCACCTTCTTTCCTATTGAACTTTGTCCATTTTCCTGCATTTTGTCCGCTTTCTCAATCTGTCATATGCTTTTTCATCTCATGCCTGTGGGGTTGCGGCTGTGGATGCAGATTGTGCTGTTGTGTGTCAGTAGGGCAGCTTCTCTCTTCTGTGCTGCAGCTTTGTATGAGGATGCTTGCCTCTCATATTGGGGTCAGCAGAAAGGATGGCAATCTAATTTGCACACACGTATTGCTGTTGAAGCAAAAACAGTCAGGTTTACTCATCACACATGAAGAGTATTCTCGTAGACAAACATTTGTGATGTACGACAGCTCATGGCACCTACTCACAAATGTCTAATCCTCTGTAGCCAAAGTCGCTTTTACAGAAGACAAGTGACTACATACACAAAGGAGGCGACCAAGAAGCACAGCAGGAACATCCTTGATGATATGGCAATTCGTAAATTAATAACTGTTACTGAAGCCTACAAATGCTTAAGATTATACTACAAAGAAAATTAGATATTTAAATTTTTTTATGTTATTGATATTTCTAACAATCTTTATGCAGTTGTGCAGTTTGTAGTTTTACTTCTAAATATTTTTTTTCTATTCAACATCAACGTAGGTGTATGTGTAAGAAAGTAGCAAAATGGTGAAAAACTCTTCTATGTAATAATATCTTAAACCAGTTTTAAAAGTCAAACTATTAATGTTTTGACTTAAAACTCTATTATTATCTTTTCTTTTGCTGTTGGGCACCTATTAATGTTTGAGTTAGTTGAGGTCCTTTAGAGAGAGGGAAACAACCTCGAGGTAGTGAACCATTTTAAACTTAAAATGGTTCACAGATTCACACCTTTGACTCCGATACGTTTTTTGTGAGATGTCATTCACAAAGGTAAAAAAAAAAAAAAGTTTTTTTTTTTTTTGCTACAAACAGTGTTATGTTTGACAGCATATTCTAATTTACCTTTTGTCATAGTCTTTTGTCTAAACTGTGATGCAATTTTCTTCCCATTATAGTCATCTACAGTCAATTTTGTTCTGTTTTCTATTTAGTCAACAAAATCTTACTATATTTTAGTCTCAGAATATAGTAAGAAAACCTTAAGTCTGAAAATTTGAACAAGCGCACCTTACAGATTCCTCCCGCTGCTCTCTGCTGCGCTGCTGCTCTTCTCCCATGCAACGTTAGGTTGTTTCTCCTCCATTAGCACAGCTGCAGCAAACCGGCAATCTTTGCTGCACTGTGCGGGGAAGGGTATGAGCAACTCGTATACAAGCGTGATACACTCAGCTAAAACATTTGTCCTGATTGTGGTTTTTCTGACCAGGAGCAGTGTACTTCTTCAGATGGAAGTAGAACCGGCAGAAGGATGCAGAGGAGCTTGTTTTTTTTTTTGTTTTTTTCCACAGATTTTCTGTCTTAGATTGTACTGTCACGACATAGTTTTAACAAATACGTAAAACATTTACTTTGTAAAAGTTTCCCACTGCAGCTTTAAGTCAGTTAAAATATAGGTCAGAGGTATATGTGTAGAAGAATCAATCAATCAGCTCTTTTGTTTAATTGTTTAACTTCAGCCTAATCATAATCAGTCGGACAGCTTATTTTAGTAATCTTTCTGACAGTCTGCCCAAATATTGTTTCCATCATAAAACACAAATCCTCTTCTTAAACACAGAGATGGGTTATCCTTTTCTGCCATTGCAATTTGCAGAGGCCTTCTCTTTGAGTGAAACAGTCTGTTGTGATGTTGTTACCTTCTCTGTCTTCTTTTTAGGGGGATTGTCTGTGGTCTTTTTGACAAGACACAGGAGACTTGTAATATCTGTTACAAGTTTCCTGTATTTTAAATCAAGTCATTGCATAATTACCATTGTATCGCCACATAGTGAAACTAGTAAAATGCTTATAGGTACCAATGACTCTTCAGACAGCTGAAGTGCTTTAAGATGACAGGAAATTTGGAAAAAAAAAACTTTTATCAAATTTATTAGAAACTGTCAAAGAAGGCCTGATTCTTTTGTTTTGGGAAGTCTAGGCCTTTAAACAATTTGGATCTACAACGAGTTCAGCTTTACGCTCAAAAGACAGAAGCACTAATAATAATATTAATAATAGTAATAAGGCAGAGGTGAATTTAAAATTGAATCCTGCATCTGTACCTTTGCACTGATCCCAGGACAGCCTGCATTGTATTTCTATCAGCTATTGTTGCTTCATACTTGTTTTAATCCATTGCCATCTGACCACCTTGTCCTAAATGCATATCGTCATTCACTTCCTCCCTCTCAGGAAGGCATAGTCTCATGGATAACCTGCCCACGGTGTGCCCCACTTTTCCCTCACTTACTGAAATAGGACTGACCCTGTTGTGACTGCATGGAAACGTGGTTATAGACACTAAGTGGATGGATGGAGGAATTTTATTTTCCTCCAGTGATTTTTGTCTCAATTTCAATGGCTGACAGAAATGTAATCATATAGTCATGAGCCTCATCATTTTAATTTTGTTTCATAAAGTTTTTATACGTAACGAACATATTATGTTACTTTTGTACAACTTATGTACAAAAACCTGTTTTAGTGAATTAAATTAACACTGATTACAAAGATTAATATTTTGATCTTTAAGGACTAGTACTGTCTCTTTTTGCTCATCCTTCATTTAGTGTCATTGTTTGTGATAACCATGAGAGAGTTTTCATATCCGAGTCACATTGTTTTTATTCTCTGTTGCTCACTAATCACTTGTGTTTGGCCACATTTATTTCTTCAGAAAAAGTAAGATGACCATTTTACACTATGTTGTCCCTTTCCCAGACATTTGTAAAGTGTTTTTTATGTGTTAATGCTGAGCTATTTTAATGTGTTCTTCTGTTAATGATTGCTCACGTTTTTATTGGCATTATCCCTCCGCAGACATTCCAGTGATTTGTTAGTGGTGAGTTAAGAGGCAACATTGTCCTTGTTGTCAGCACAAATACTGCTGCTGTGCAGCTGATGGGGAGTTTAGGAAAGAAAGTTTGTATATTTTGTACACTTTTGATATGGAGTGGGAAGACACAATTTAGACATACAACTTCTTTCTGGATTTTAACATAATTTCACTGTAAATAAACTTTTTTTTTTTTTTTGCACCTCTTTTTCTACGATTGCATTTTACAGAATGTAGTCTTCTCCTAGTTTCATGTTCAGTTTTTTTTTTTTTCCTTCTGTTGCCTCATAGTTAATAGGGGGAGTGGGCCAAAATTTCATTGCAGGGAGCATCCACAGCTGTAGGGTTAGCTTTCTTGGCACAGCATGTTTTGCTCTTGCTATTTGTCCTGGTTCATGACGAAGAGCAGTTTGGAGCCATGTGTGGCTTGGGCAAAGCCGGTAAACAGGATTTGGGTCATATCTAGTAATTTTGTATTGACTGATGCCTATATAAATAATTTTTATTTTGTGTGACTTCTTCTTCTCTCATGGTTGGGTTAAAAAAGCCCATGGTTTCCTTCCCGCTGTGGAATCAAAGTTGTGTTGATGAAATCCCCTTCTTTGTATTACCTTTCTCATTTTATGATCAGCTGACCTGGTGGACTGAAGCCTGTTTCCTTTCTGCTAGCAGCTTCTACCTCTGTGAACAATAACTATGTAAAAGGCATTAGTAAATGCTGTGATTGTCATTTTAAATCCTTGCTGAATGAGCAAAGCTTAAATTGGGAATCATAATGATGTTTTATCTATTTTTCTTTAAGAAATTGTTATAGTTAAAGTAGGAATATGATTACTACAATGCTCTAGCTACTATATGTCTATATCAGTATCACTGATGTAATAACCAGTGCTTGTTGGCTTATTTTAATGCTAGTCAAAGCATTTTTTTATTTTTTTTTAAAGATGTATATTTTTTTTCTGAATCAACAGAGATTAGAACAGATGTGGGTCTGCAGAGCTGTTGTTTGGCATCAGAGCCCACACAGCCACAACATCTGCTGCTGTGCGCGGGACATCACGGCATGCCTGCAGGAATGAACTGACTTATGGGTCAATGCAAGGCTACATACATGTCAGCCACATCCATTAAGAGCAAATGCATAGGATCTCTGGTTGATTGATGTTGAAAACCTAAATCCAGATCCTCAAATCTAGATAGATGGACTAAGGTATTGGTGTTTGATTGAAAAAGGGTGTGGGAAATCCAAAGTCGTGGGGTCAGACATTGGATGCAGCTCTGATAAGAGGATTGGCCTCTTCTAGCTCTATCTACATACTGTTTGCTAAGGGGGGTAGGGAGGTGAAGGAAGGTAAATGGGCTAAACGGCTATGAATTCTGTCTGATTAGAACTGAATCTTGTGTTTATTTCTGACTGTTACTGGATGGGATCAGATGTGTACTGAGGAAGCGGACCAGTCTCAAGCTGCAGGGTTCCTCATCACCCTGTGGCTATTTCCCTCATCTGCTACTCCCACTATGCATCTTGGATAACTGCAGTCCTCATTGCTATTCTTTTTTGACTTTGTCTGGTTGTCCTCGACTTGTGCTCTCAGAAAAATAAAGCTGTTTAGCATAACTTTATGTGTGCCAGTATATTATTTTAGAGCAGCTAAGACAACATTTCTGTTCAACATAATTTACCGAGTTTATCAAAAGTCTTGCTGGTAGTTGTAAAATATTTTCCTTCAAAATTGTTCCTTTCTTTTATTTCTACACAAAAACATTCATAAGTATTCTTAGTCTAAACAAAACAATTAGCCTTTTAGGTGTATTTTATTATTTCAGTGATTTATGTCTTGTGACTAAGACATTTTCAGCCAACAGTTAGCAAAGAGTTGCTTTATTTTTAACTCATAATCTTTAACAATGCGTCAGGAATCTTTCTATATATATATATATATATATATATATATATATATATATAAAAATGTGGTTTTAAAGTGTTTTGACTGTCTGATTAAATCATTTTAAAATACTAATTCAGGTGTCATGATCACTTACTCAGTACTTATCTCAAAATAACCTTTTTCTCTTACACAAATAATTTCTTGGATGGCTGCTTTTTACTTTTACTTGAGTAAAAATATATTGAAGTAATAATACTCATACAATTTTTGGATACTCTACCCACCTTTGAATATCTCATCGTAAGTTTCACCTTGTACATGTATAAACATAAAATTCAAGGACTTTTTGTCCTGCGGTGGTTGATCAGATGACATTGACAGATTGGCATAAGTAGAAATAAGCTGATGAATTCATTAATGAATAAATCTACAGCATGAATTGCCTTCGCTTGATATTGAAATGAACAGATATTCATTTGAGTCTTTCTGGTCATCGTTGTAAAGTCTGAACCTGTCAGGTGCTCTTTACAGTCTGTGAGTCATGCCATCCCACATGCAGCTTTGCCTTTTGTGAACTTGTTCTGCTGTACTTATTTTGAGCTGAGCCGTCTGTCCGAAAAATGAATCAGAAACGTGGGCATTTAGAGCTGATTCTGTTATTCTGACAGTGTTGTGGAGATTAGAGCTTGCATTATGTCACGTAGCTCTCATTTGTGGCTTAATGTAAACGTAAATTCCTCTTCAGTCTTCCCCGTCATCTTATCCCGTAGGCTAAATGTATAAAGGAAACGGAGAGATGGGTGTGGAAGATGAGTGTTAATGCTGCCAGCTTGACTCAGATCCTGCTTTCTCCTCCCGCCATGTTTCTGTTTTTGCCTGTCTTTATTCTCATCACTACTCCAATTCCTCTACCACATCTGATTCTCTGATTGCTGGTCTCTCCTTTTTATTTGATAGTTTCCTCAGTTTCTCTCTTTGTCTCCGTTCTCCTTGTTCTCGTTTTTAAACAAAGAACCCTTATCTCAGGTTTTTGCTATCCCTCCCCCCTCCTACACATGCTGACGTCCTTTGCTGTTTTTCTTTTACTTATGCCCCCTCCTGTTGCTTTTTGCAACTGCAGGTTCATGGGAAATAGGGATTGATACAACTTTGTCCTTTTTCCTCTCCTGTCCTTTTCTTGTTTTTAGTATTTTATTTATTTGTGTTTCATTGCTAACCATTATTGAACTACCAAGCATTTCCCGCCTATTTTGTATTAGTGATATACCATAATTGTTGCGCTTTGTAACTGGAGCTGGGTAGGGTACACAAAAATTGTTCTCAAGTAAGAGTGGCACTACTTCAAGATGTTTTTACTGAGGTAAAAGTAAAAAGTAGGTGTCCAAGAAATTAATAAGAATAAAAGAGTGTTTGGTGAAACAGTTACTTAGCTACTGAGGAACTGATTATAACATCCAATTTAATATAGTAAAAATTATGTAAGAAAAAAAAAATTCAAAGATGCGTGTAAATTCTGGTATTTTAAAGACTAAAATGAAATGACTAATATAGCTGACAAATACAACATTTTAAACTCACAAAAGTTTAAAACTCACAAAATAAATTGCACATCAGGTTCAGCAAATTGAAAATGGCATGAGAACAATAAACGGTAAAGCTCACTTTACCATAAACTGTGGGTCTGATTTGTGGTTCAAACTTGTTTGTTCTTCATTCAAAGTTACTTGCAGTGGGAAGTGCAAGTAACTTTGCACTACCAACTGAGTAGTGATACTTCATAAAAATATTGTTCAACTAAAAATAAAAATTATGGTATAGTAAAACTACTAAGTACATTGTTTAAGCTCAAGTAAATGTAAGTGTAACCAAAAAACAGGCTGTTCTCCATCTACCACCTCAAGTTTCTCTTAACTTAGAACATATATAGTTTATTAAAGCTTTATTTGATTTATGAATGACATGTGGAACAAATTATTCTTTGAGATAACCTTGGGCCTCCTGTAGTAATTAAAAAGAGCAGTTCAAAGTATGTTTTGAATATGTCATAAAGCATCAAAAGTCCTGACTACATGTGATACAATTTATGAAAACAAGTGATGACAAAGGACATTATCTTTGTTTGACCAAAGAATTGCAATGACTTACTTTAAGTAAAAATAAAACCTTTTTTCCAATAAGAAAGTTGCACTTTATGAAATTATTTGTCTGATCTGACATAAGGACAGAAATTTATGATTTTTTTTTTTTTTCTTTCTAGTACATCAGTTTTTCATGCAAAAATCTTCATACCACTGGCAGATTTAGCAATGCAGCATTTGAATTGCAGTGTGGGAATAAACAAAATATTCCTATTTTCTCTAAAGAACCAAGACATTTCCTATAGAAATTGATTAGAATGGATGTTGTTTTTAACAAAGCTTCACTCATGGTGTTGTAGATAATTACCTCAGGTAACTTGTTTTTTTTTTTTTTTGTTTTTTTTTACAAACAATATGTTACGTTAATTCATAATTTCACACTGCCTTGTATCATATATATACTTTTAATCCTTGAAGTGCATGCTATAGTTGAGTAATTATTGCTTTCCTTAAGAGCATCTTGTACTTCTCTGCTTGGCAGCATGTAGGGAATTTTAAATGCTTCATTTAGTTTCTTTCAGCGCCTGCAGTCATTGCAATGTATCATCAACTCTCTCATCTACTGCCTAATGTCACTGGCTCAGTGCAAGACAGTCACCTTTACTTTTCTTCTCTGATTATTTGACTCCAATTGTAGCAGCAGATAGAATAAATAGTTTCTTATGATGTACTGAAAATACAAACAAATGTCCTCAGCAAATCTAATTGTCTCATAAGACATGCTGTGATGGATAATACGTGGGGCAGGGCACAGTGTAATGAACTGAATGTGACTAAGATGACACAAGTTGACCCAGAAAGGGAAAATAAAGGCTGGTAGGAAAGTAATTTGGAGTTTGATATGTTCATCAAAAAGTCTCTTAAATTCAATATTTTTTGATAATTGCTCCTGAAACGGTTGTTTACAATGTGCATCTTTGAATTCTGACTCAGCTTGTGTTTTCTTGTTATTGAGAATGTGTGAAAAAAGTTGTTACATTTGATTGAACACTATAATGTACAGTAATGCAGTGTAGAACAGAAATAGCCATTCACACATAAATACTCATATTTCTTCAGACCAAAGTCCCAAACAGCAATACTTTTAAGTTTAAGCGAGGCTGCACTTTCCTTTATGAAACTTGAGGCTGATGAAGCTCAGGTTAGTCTCATATATATGTTTAGTTTTGAGGGTGATGAGAGTGGAAGGCGTTTACTATTTTTGGAAAGTGTCGGCCAGAGCTCACACGATTGGTTGGCAAGTCATTATTTTATAAATAGTCGTCGTCATATCCTGTAGAAAGTAGAGCAACCTCACAAAATCATTCCAGCAGTTTCTAACATAAGACTCTCTGCAGACCAGCACACTCTTCTATTATTCATTCATTTTTTTCTAAGAAACAGGCCATGGCCCTGGCCTGCACCTGCAATGCTTTTCACATCTGGTGCTGCCTAATGCGTCTTCTGCTGCATGACTAATAAGAAAGTAAAAATATAACCTGCACAACTGCAGTAACATGCTTATGCAATAAACAGAAGTGCAGAAAGGGGCTGTTTCTTTATGTTTTACTGAAAAGACTTATACTGTATACTCAATAATCGTCCCACATTTTTGCGTGATCTACAGTTAAAGATAAGAAGATGTTCTCAATGTCTCTTCTTTTTTATTTTATTATTTGAACAAGAGGAAGGTAGTATTAAACAAGATGCATCCACATCTCCATTTGCAATCTGGAACAGCTGACATTTAAATATCCGGTGCCAAAGAAATGGCATTTCACTCTCAGGCTGCTGGTGAAGCCGTAATACTGATGCCATTTATGAAGTGTATAAGAGTGCTAATCTGATAGAGCGTTTTATATTCACCCCCCGCCTCCGCCATCAGGATGTCTGCACATGTGGAAACTCCTACGGAGAACAAAGAATAGGGTGAAAAGGCTCCCCCTTGTGGCAAAATGCATACATTTCTGTCACTTTTTGTGTGTTTGTCTTCAATTATTTAGCGTGTCGCCACTGTTAATGTTACACTGTCATGACTGGAACTGTTATTGACTGTGTTTCTATCGATCCATAAATAGCAGGTTCTGTCCCATTTGCCCAGTGTGTCTGACTCAAACACAAACATCCCCACTGAATGGTGAGCATTTTATTTATCAAATCTGAATGTGCTTTACCAAAAGATAGCTTTCTTCCTAATCCCACCAAATACAGCCTGTTGGCTTCAGACATTATCTGAGAGATCAAGTAATAAAAACTGAAATACCCAATGGACAAATTGGGCATATGTAAATTGTTAAATATCCATATTATGCAAAATTCTTTAATTACATAAGAGAAATGTATTAATTATAATTCACTTGTGAGGGTTAGGGATCAGCAAATAAATGTTTTGTTTTTGGTGTTGCTGCTCAGTGACATAAGGCAGGGTGTGGCAGAGGAGAATGCAGGGGGGGCTTGAACGAGACTGCATATGCGTCACCATGAAAACGGGAGGGAGGATAGTGAATCGATTATGTGAGCGCACAGTGAGGGGGTGTTTCAGATGGACTCTGCCTTTAACACTGGGCAGAGATTTTTGTCCAAGTAAAGGGTCTATTAGAGTCACAATAATTCTGATTTCCAATCAAATTTGCTGATATTTACACCTTATTTTTGACTAATTTTTATTAGATTTTACTTCTGATGTGTTTTTGTTGTTTGTTTAATCCTGAGTGCGCCCTCTATCTTGTGCTTTAAGTTGGGTTTCACTTTGTGTCTTTTGCCTTATTTATATTTCCTGCTCTCACACCAACAACTGTAGTTCAGAAAAAATCATAATGAATACTAAGTGAATCTTGATAGTCTGATACAAATCCTAATAATTAAACTCTCAATGGCAATATATGCTGACTTTTACCGGAAGTTATAGATTACTGTGAGCATTTCTGATCATTAACACACATATGCGTTGTGACATTTCTTTCCATTCTCATCAGGAACAGTATTAAAATAACACAGTGCTGGGTATTTAAAGCATCAGGTTTTCTCTTTTTTTTTTTTTTTCATACAAATACTAGTTATATGTAAAGGGCATCAAAATAATCACGCAGCAGGTGTAGCATACATGTTGTTTTACAGTAGAGTAACTAATTAAATGATTTTCTTTTTAGGCAACGTTCTATTACTTTCCAATAGAGTGAACAATGTGCCCCACTGTGGCCCTCAGTGGGTGTGTGCGTGTGTGTGTGTATATGTGTAACTGGATTTTGGGCATGCTCCATATTGCCTTGTCCTGATTTTTCATTTTGTTCCGGCACATGTTTCCATAGACACGCCTCTGCCCTACTTACTCCAGAAATGAGAGGAGACAAGCACAGATTTGGAAATGAATGATTAAGTAGTAGTAGGATTAAACAGTATGGATGACTCAAATTTTATATTTCTCTTCAACTCTTTCAGGAAATATATTGAAGACAAAAGACGATAAAGCGAATTTATAACTAGCCACATGTATTTTAACACCATGTATGTTTGGTTAATAAAAAGTACATGTACATGTCTCCCAATTCTTGCTTTATCTCCATTTTTCTATTGCCTCCAATACATTTCTCCAATGTCTGCAAATTTATTTCTTCACATCCTGTTATTCAGTAATGAAACCCTTTGTTTCTCATCACTTGAAACCCCTCCTAATTAGAAAGGTAAGAACACACATTGTTTGTTACCTTGCAGATTTCTTCTGTTTTTGCTTTTTTGTAAATTTAATGCTTCAGATTATCAAACACATTTAAATACTAGACAAAGAAACCCCTAGTAAATGAAAATGTCCCTTTTGAAATTATTTAATTCATTATGAAAAATAATGCTATCCAAACTAACCTGAGCCTATTTTGAAGAAACATCTGCCCTCTTATTAAATCGTGACTAAATTGGCTTAACTCTTTGAAGAGCTCAGGTTATTGCCAGACATAGAGAATGAAGAAATAACTTAAACCAAACTTGTCTTATAGGACAGAGGTTATGAATCTCAAAGTGCTTGATCTTAAGAAATTTAAGAACAGATGATAAATGAGATCATACGAGTCTGGATAGGAGCACAAACCCATTTTGGGTTTTCAGTTCACTACAGTGAGCAGAACCAATATCCACAAATTGTAAAACAACCATGGACAGGTGTGAAGCTCCTCAGAACTGAACAACCTGCTAAAATCACAAAGTAACCCAGAACAGCATGGAAGCACTTTGGGTTTCATTCAGTCAGGTTCAGTGTTGGTAGTAAAGAGTCTGGGTAAAGTGAGACTTGCTAGAGAGTTCCAAGGCAAAATTCAAATTAAACTCAAAGTCTCATCTCGCATTGACCAATAAAAACATTTTGTTGATTTTCCCAAAGGTTTTGGGGGATTATCATTGAATTGACATGACAAAAGTGGAACTTATTCAAACTTCCTAAAATCGTATGTAAACCATAAAACAGCTGGTTGCTAAAGGACAGAAAAGAAATTTAAGTACATAAATCAAGGCTATTTTATTAGTCTTTTGTGAGAAGAAGATGTCTAAAAACAACTAACTGTGACTTAGAAGGAAATAGTAGTAGGTAAAACAGCACATTTAAACAAGAATTGTGATGCCCCCTTCTGTCATAATGAGCTGTATTTCAGACTGAAAATTACTGCCAATATCTCAACATGCGATTGCTGGACAACTTCTGCAAGGCAACGTGGGGCTCAGAGGTGCAGTGGATGAGGGATGGCAGGAAGCAAAGGTCAGGCTCTCGGGGTCTGCAGGGATGGGAACAAACCTTCTATTTTTGCCACAGTGCTGTGACAGTAAATATGCTAGAGTAGTGTTACATTACCAATGTATGAGCATCCCAGGGCTTGTGTCTGCTTACGAAAGTATATATATCTTTTTTTTTCCATAAGTGTTACTATGATGCAATAAGATTTATTAATTTAAATAAAAGTTGTATTAAAGTACACAACAGAAAAAGTGTAAGTAGCTTCACAATCTTGTATGCTGTTTTTTGTATCCCTATTGCTGTGAAAGATAAACTAACAGCTTTCTGCATGAATGTGGGTGTGTGAAAATGTTTGGAAAAGAAAAAAAAAAAAAAAAAAAAAACGCATCCATGATGGAGTTGCTATGGAGATGAGAGAGCAGTGCACAAGAGAGGAAGCAGAAAAGGGGGAGGACTGGCCTCGGAGCACATTCAGATGGCACCCTTCCCCCCCATCTACAGACGTCAGTGTGAACGATACAGTAGAGACGCCTGTGAAGTCCAGATTTACTCCCAGTTGTGCACACAGCTGACAGCTTTGCAAACAGCCATTGAGAAATCATCAGACAGAGGTGACAGAACACATTTGGCTACTAAATATGGTGGAAGCTGATCAATAATGCAGGGAAAACGCCTAAACTGACTGACTGCCTTCGCCCCTGCAGCCCCCGCCCCTCTGTTACCACGCGTCGCCCTCTTTGATCACATCCCTCGTGATGCTTCTGGAAGAGTGAAACATGTTTAAAGGAGCAGGCACAGACAATTATCATGCATAACTACCATGAATGAAATATTGAATATTTTTCTAAAACACAACTTATTCACTATTATTTATTAATTGTAGGATATGAAGTATCAACCATGAATTAAATAGTCGTTTGTTAAATGACTATTTAATGAATGAATGTTTTTAGTAAATAAAACATTAGGGAAAAAACACATTCATGTGCATTTAAGAATAAAATAAATCCATACAGTTTTACTATAGTAAAGCATTTAATGTTGATTATTTTTTCCATTCTGTGGATGTTTTCCCAGACAATCTTTAACTAAGGAGGAAAGGATCTGAAGGTTGAACAGGCATGCTCTCAAACCCAGTTTGACTAAAGTTGATTGCAGTACTCTATGATCTTGTATAAAGTACCTAATTTATGTGAAGTTACCTTAATAATTTTTTTTTTTTTTTCCAAGATAGATTGTGTTGTAAATTATCTCTGAAAATAATGTTTTGTAACAGTCACATTTTTAAATTACACCTTGTACTAATGGTGCTGAATATGTCTGTGTGTGCATGTGTCATGTTGTTTTTATTAGAAAGATAATCCAGGGACAAACTCTGTGAGAACCATGCAGTGTAATTGTTGTGACCTACAAATACATGACTCACTGAATTTCAGGTACAAGATAGACTTTTACATTTAACTTTGTGTTTGTTCAAACTTATCTAAATATTCCCCCTGTCTCTAACTCGGGTTTGTTACTTTACAAATAATTGTCATTGACACATTTGGAAATTAAGCACATGAATCATAAAAGATTATTATTATTAAAAGTCGTCTTGAATACATGACTTTGGCTGTAAGATGATTAGAAATGTTTTCAAATCAAATAATGCTTTCTTAGGAATGGAAATGGGACACGAGTTACTGAATCAGGCATCTAATCCCAGGATTACATACTGGAGAATCTGCATAAGCGCATGACTTCTGTCTCTGTGGAGATGCAGGCAAAATGTGAAATATTCCAAAATAATCGGAGCAAACTGGGGAGATAATTCACTAAAACAATTAAGCGCCTAGTAAAAGATAATTGTTGCTGTAAATAGATTGAGAGAAGAGAAAAATAAATGTATCTGTCTGAGGCAAAATGGGAAGAAGCTATTTTTGTTCATTTAAATGCCTTACTAAAAAACAAAATTATAGTGCTGATTGATGTGTAAATAGGAAAACAGACACATTGACCCATGATAGGACTCACAAGCATAATAATAATAGTAGTAAATACAACAAGATGAGTTTTCAAAGGTGAAATTGTACCAAAAAAACACACATTACTTCATTGCCTTATAGTTACGTGAGCTGCACCTTAACACTGTCAGATGGGTTTTGATAAAGCACATAACATAATACTTCATTGAAGAGTAAACATTGCGTTGCCTGTAGTTCTACTCCTTCTCCACCTGGCGTCGCTGATGATCCACCAAAGGCAGCTGTTAATTTATTTATTTTTTTAAATGTATACAAGCCCCTCCTGTTTTCAGATGATCATGCTCTCATTCTTTGTTACACAGACATCGAGGAGACACTGGACGTTACTAACATTAAGCTCAATGCGGTTACTATCATCCATTATGTGTTAAATATCCCTTTTGAGTTTGAATCCCTTCAAATTCTTCATTGATATTGGAGAGCAATGGCTTTTTCTTGTGGATGGAGCCGTTTTGGGATGTATTTCTACCTTTTTTTACTCGGCTGCTGGCAAACGGTGACTGGGCAGCTCTCGTATTCCGTTCCAGAGGAGGTAATCCCAGGGACACCGATTGGAAATATCGCCAAGGATTTGAACCTCAGCACACAACAGCTGGAATCTCGCATGTTTCAGATTGTTGCTGGATCGAAGAAAAAATTATTTGAGGTAAACCTCAAGACAGGTTTTCTTTATGTTAGTGAGAGAATAGACAGAGAAGAGCTTTGCTCGGAGGAGCGCAGATGCTCACTTAAAGTAGAAGCTGTGATTAATAATCCGTTAAAGATTTATCATATCGACGTGGAAATTTTAGATGTAAATGACAATTACCCGTCCTTTGACACCACTCTGCAGAATTTGAACATTGCCGAGAGCACTTTACCGGGAGTCAAATTTGCATTATCTGAAGCGACTGATGCAGATATAGGCAAAAACGGGGTCAATACTTACAAATTAAGTCTGAATGGACATTTTTCTTTAGCTGTGCACAAAACAGGTAATAGTGTGTCTGCAGAGTTGGTGTTGCAGAATGCATTAGACCGCGAAAAACAAGCTGCAATCACCATGACGCTGACTGCTTTAGACGGTGGGACTCCTCCTAAATCTGGCGCCTCGCAAATTATCGTTAATGTGCTGGATATCAACGATAACATCCCAGTATTCAGCCAAGCACTGTATAAAACAAACATTACCGAAAATACACAGGTAGGAACAACGGTGATCGCTGTGAGCGCCACCGATGCTGACGACAGCCTGAACGGTGAGATTGTGTATTCGCTGAGAAGCAAGGATCAGAAACACATACTGGAAATGTTTGTAATTGAGCCGCAAACTGGCATTATTAAGGTAAAGGGTAATATAGATTTTGAGGATAGGAAAGCTTTTGAGATAAGAGTAGAGGCCAGTGATAAAGGGCAGCCATCCATGTCTGCTCACAGCAAGGTGCTGGTAGAAGTGTTGGACCTAAATGATAACGCTCCTGAAATCACCGTCACTTCATTGCATCACACTGTGAAAGAGGACGCAGCTGCGGGCATCGTGGTGGCCCTTGTTTCAGTTCTTGATAAAGATAGTGGAAAAAATGGTGACGTAAAGGTCGAAATTAAAAATGATGTACCATTTAAACTGGAAACAAACTACAAAAATTATTATTCACTGTTAGTTGACGGGTCACTCGATAGGGAGAAGGTCTCTAATTACAACATTACTATAGTTGCTACTGATAAAGGAATGCCGCAACTTTCAAGTACAACTATAGTTTCTATAATTGTTTCTGATGTAAATGATAACGCACCTCTGTTTTCAGAGGATGTCATTAATGTGTCCCTCAGGGAAAACAGCGCAGTGGGAACCGTACTCAAAAGAGTTACTGCGACTGATGCTGACTATGAGCAAAATAGTAAGGTGAGCTACTCATTTTTACAAAGTGTCGGTAATATATTACCATTATCCACACTGGTGAATATTAATTCTGAGACAGGGGATATAATTAGCCTTCAGTCTTTTAACCATGAGGAGTTAAAAACATTTCAGTTTAAAGTTCAGGCTACAGACTCTGGTGTTCCTCCGCTCAGCAGCAACGCGACTGTTAATGTTTTTATCCTGGATGAAAATGATAATAATCCAACGATTTTAGCTCCTTATTCTGAGCACGGCTCTGTTAACAGTGAGACCATCCCTTATTCTGCTGAACCAGGATACTTTGTAGCAAAGATCAGGGCTGTGGACGCAGATTCTGGATACAATGCTCTGCTTTCTTATCACCTGTCGGAGCCCAAAGGAAACAACCTGTTCAGGATCGGAACCAGCACCGGAGAAATCAGGACTAAGAGGAG
>CAEGAE010027962.1:0-38586 GCA_903067095.1 Girardinus metallicus
AGGAAGGAAGGAAGGAAGGAAGGAAGGAAGGAAGGAAGGAAGGAAGGAAGGAAGGAAGGAAGGAAGGAAGGAAGGAAGGACAGGAGGGAAGGGAGGGAGGGAGGGAGGAAGGAAACATTAATATCCAGGTTTTCTCAGCGGCTTTAGATGTAAGTTGAAATAACCTGATAAACTGGAGTGTATGCAGAAATGAGTCCAACTGGATCAACATATACAGCATGAGTCCCAGAACAAAATGACTGAAGGATGTAGTGAATAAAAAGGCTATAAATCAGAATCAGCACCTGTATGTCCCCCTGTGCCACTCTGTGTGATGTGTTAGCTTAAGGGTTTCTGTCGCTTAATCCGGTACAATACAATACACAGGTTTCAGGGGAAACACAATTCAGAATGACTTGCTTGAGGCTAAAGGGAACCGTTGTCTGACTTGGATATTTCTGGACTGTGGCTCAAAGCTCTGACTGTGTAAGAGAAAAGCTAGAAAGCGTTGTGCTTTCTAGCTATGAAGCATCTTTCACCACCTTAGAGATCAAAAGTCAACCTTTACTGATGCATACTGGTGCTTGGTAATAAATTGGGATCTTAAGAGACCACCGTTTGTAAGTGAACAGATTGGTGTGTGTGTAGGATAAATTAATGCATTCGCTCTCCACCTCTAATCCCTGGGGTAAATGGATAGCAGGTGCTATGCTAATAACTCTTGATTACTCAGGGAGCACATTTTGAAAAATGGCTCCTTATGTGGAACACTTATCAACAAATTTTATTTGCTTGAGAAAGTGAAGCATCTTGTCACAAAGAAGAGCAAACAAAATGAGTCGAGCAGCTTTACAGAAAACCCAACCTCTAATGAGTTTGAAGAGGAGACGCAGAAAGAAAGTTAGCTTTGACAGAGAGAAAAACAGAGAGGTTAGAGAAAGACAGAAAATTAAGCCAAACACTGCGTGGAAAAACAGTGCCATGAAAAGTTCTTCAGCCTTGCAGATTTGGTCTTTTTTTGCATTTGTTTTATATCATCAAACACATTTTAACATCAAATAACCCGGGCAAATACAAACCATAGTGTTCAAAAGATCATTTCATTTATTAATGCAACAAAGCTATTCAAAACATAATGACTGTATGTGAAAAAGTAAGTTAATTACAGTTTTAGCAGCAATAACAGCAATTAAGTATTTGCAGCAATTGAAATAACTTTTTTTTATATCACTATGGATAGATTTTGACTAATTTTTCAAACAATTGTGGAGGGTTTTCAAGTTTCCTTCTGATCCATCAGACCGTCTCACTACAACCATCATTCTTGACTTTGCAAAATTCAGATTTACCCCAAATGTAATGAGACACACGCACTCAAATCAATCTCCACTTCTGTCTCATCAATTCATAGAATAGTTCACCTAAAGTCTTGGGGATTATCAGAATATCTTTTGGTCTTTATGTTTTTTTTGGTCAGAAGTGGTTTAACCTGGGAACTCCGAGACAGCTGACGTGTTAGCCAAGCCTCTTTCTTATTGTTGAATCATGAACACTGACTTCAAATTAGGTAAATGCATTCTGCTGGCACGTTAAGATATTGTTTGGGGTTTTATTGTGCTCTTCTAGATGAGTTAATGTGCTCAGAGTTTTCTTCATTTAAGGTTTCTGGGAGTCCCAAATTCTCAAAAATGAATTTTTAATCATTACTTAACTGATAGATGTAAGAAATTTTGATCCTAATCTGAGTTTGGAACATAACGTGTTGCTTTCTGAAATATTTTAGCCTACTGGATGTTGTCAGACAAGTCCTGTTGAGTGGGGTTTTTTTTAATTGTGCAGGTCAGGCAGTAATCAGGTCTTGCAGAAGTGATCAGGAAATTTTCTGATAACGTTATTTTGTATTTACTAAGGTTATCCTTGTCTAACTTAAATATGTTTGATGATCAAAAACATAACAAATCTGAAAGGGGAAAATGTGATTTCCAGACCCATGTACACATATTTTAAAATAAAAATAAAGCTGTTATGATCAAAATGGTCTCCTGGAAGCTTCCTGTGAAATCAGAAAAGGTCAGCATGACATGAGTCGATGTAAAAAGAGGCTTGTTCCCCGTCCAAACTCCACCGGAGTGACAGCAGTGGATTCTCCATCTTAGCAGGTCACACTGAAAACAATTTAGCGCCACAAAGAGTAATACAGAAAACCACGGCATGAACACTGGGAAAAATGTTTTAGATGAACAGACCAAGTCCTGGTTTCAAGAGCTCTGAACCATGCTCTACAAAAAAAAAATAAATAAAAAAATTCATGCAGGAATGACATCTCAACAATCCAGAGGATGGATTTGTGAAGGCTCGCAAGCACATCAAAACAGCCTTGACATTTGCTAACAAAGCAGTTTCCTAGATCCAAACCCACGCCGCGATGCCATCATGCGCAGGAAGGAGGCGCCACCACCGGTAACTTTCCTCTGAGGCGCAGGCAAAAAGAGCAGTGCATGCTGGAGAGAGCAGCTGGAGCACCAAAGCGTGTGGAAACTAGAGCTAATACTTCTTAGAGGAAATGACAGGATGAGGAGAAAAGGTGTGTTTCCAAAGCAAGACAGAGGGAGTGCAGGGGAACAGCACAGCTATGATCCGTCATCGACTTTATGAATTTGTCATTTTTAGCTGCTCTTTGCATCTCAGATCGCAAGGATCGACTTTCTTCATAAAGTTCAACTATACACCTAAACGAAACACACTTTAGGGGAGTGACCGCTATCATGTAAATTATGTAGCAGTGCTGCAGCGTTTAATAATCCCTGCAGAGGCAAAGTATAGTCCTCACTTTCAATAATTCAGCAGGGCAGGTATGGCACGCAGCTGCCTGGAACAAGCTAAACAAAAGGGCACCTGGAAGGTCGCCAACACAATGTCAAGGAACAATGCAAAGCCTCATGCAGGCGCACACACAGTGGGGAGTACAGCCACTTCACTGGACAGCTCCGCCTATTCTTCTCATGGTGAACAGGTTGCAACCTGGCCTTTGCTGCGCTCGCCTTATCTTCTCATTACCCAGAGTGACAAAGGTATTCAGACCAGGAAACAGGTCTAATCATTCTGCAGATAAAGCAGTAGGTCAAAGCTCTCCTTATTCAGTATAATTGATCACATGGTGCTTATAGAAAGTATTCACCCCCCTGGGATCAGCAACACTAAAAGTATTACTTTTACGGTTGCTGCTCCCAAATTATGGAACGATTTTCTGTTACATATTTGAAGTGTCCGTTTCTTGCCCACTTTTAAAACACGTTTTTATTGTTTGGATTTTAACACACGTTGAGACTTTTGCTCTTACTTCCTTTATAGCATTTTATTGTTCCTACTGTGTTTCATCCGTTCCAAATTTTGAATGTTTATTGATTTTAATCTGTACAGCACTTTGTCGCTGCTGTTGTTTTAAAGTGCTTTATAAATAAAGTAGTAGTCATTGGATGTTTTAACCGTTTACAAATCAATCATAATAAATGTTTTCTGAAGGTGTAGTTCTCCTGCAGATTGAAACAAATTGTCCTCTAAGACTTCATGTTTAATCTTCTACCTTTACAAGCCTTCCAGGACTGCTGTCGAGAAGCATCCCCACAGCATGATGTGGCCACCACCATGTTTCGCAGTGGGAATGGCATGTGTGTGGTGATGATTGCTAGACAAAGCATCTTGTTTTATGGCCAAAAACCTACATTTTGGTCTCATCAGATCAAAGAACTTTCTTCTACTTGACTGTTAAATCTCCTACATGCCTTTAGATAAGCTCTAGTTGAGCCTTGATATGAGATTTCTCATTGCTTCTCTCCCATAAAGCTTTGACTGGTAAAATCCAGGCAATAGTTGTTATCTGCTGGTAGTCATGTAGTCATGGTAACCTGGTGTCTGCTCCAACTAACCTTCTTCATGCACGTTCACTCGGGATGTGAGGATGGCCTGATCTAGTCAGATTTAGACATCCTTCTCCTTCTTGACGATGTATTTAACTCCAGGGATATTCAGTGCCTTACAGATTTTTATATCCATCCCCCTACTGATACTTTTCAATAACATTTTCTTCAATTTGCTGGATTGTTCTTGTGTATTCAGTTTCCAGGAATACTAACCAACTCATTGAGAGAGTCTAGCACTAATTGACTGGATCTCGGTTGATTTAGGTCAGCCACTTTAAAGAGGGTGAATATGTAATGTTACATTTTTATCATCATTTTGTGGAAATCAGTTTTTACTTTGATATTAAAGAGATTTTTTGTTGTAATTTTCTGCCAATAAAGCAAAGTTTTGTTGATTATAATTGATTTGTAAAAGCAAAACAATTATGTAAGTACTTTTCTGGCACTATATTAGAAAATTATGAAGGGATACTGAGCTGTGTATTTCTATATGATGTAAGCAGCTACAGAGTCCTTAGATGTAATGCTAATGCACAAAACCTTTGAGAGCAATTTTTTAGGCTTTTCCTCCAATAATTCTATTTACCCTTTAAAATAAAATATTTTATTACAGTATCTTGCATTGAATTTATATAGAAATCCAATATTTACAGCACTTCAAAAATACCACATAAAGAAATAATAATTTCTTATAAAAATCCCCAGAGCCAAACTTATCGGTAGCAGTTTGTCTTCTATGACAATTCACAAAGTTGGAGCATACAAAGAGGAGCATCTTTGACCATTTCTCTTAGAACAATCTAGATTATCATTATATACACATTTTAAGTTGCAACCCAGTCTTTCCTGGTTGGAAAAAAATAAATGCACTGTCTGGCTGCAGTCCTGTCCAAAGTAACCATAAACTAAAGTGAAGCTAATCTTATGATTCTCTATAATGAATGAATAAGGATGGGCAGCTCCTGGCTTGGAGAAAAACTAAACTCATTTATATCGCAGCTTCAGATTTTTGCTGAAGCTGAGATTTGCTAAAAAGAAAAAAAAAAAAAAGCACTTATTCAGTTGTTCCCCTGAACTGATAAAAGTAAGACACTACACTCTTCGTCGTATCAAAGTTGTGAGTAATTAAAAGAAGAGGAAGTTGAGGCTACGAGGAGGAAAAGTACACAGGAGTAAGAGTGGAGAAGTGGCGACTACAAAGTGCAGTTAATCATTCAGGTGCAACACATGCTGCCCGGCACACACCCCATACCTGCCAGAAGTCCTGCAGAGAGGGAGGGACAGAGCGACACGGAGACGAGGACGGAGGGAGGGAGGGAGACAGAGGAGAATTAGAAGAGGTGGAGAACCGGACAAGGGGAGGGGAGTTCGTGGGTGGAGATTGGGGTAATCAGTAGGCGGTATGTTTTGGAGCAGAGAAAAATATGTGGGGTGGTTGAGAGATGTGGAACCGAGGATGACGGTTTTTATAAGGGAGGGAGGAGAGGAAAATATGGAAGGTAGGAATCATTTTGGGGGGGATGAGAGAGGGTGGCTGATTAGAGCATGGGAGAGTAATCAACAGTGAACAAAAGTAACACGTGGTCACATTAACGTTTCTGGCAGCTGAAAATCCCATTAACAGCTGAGAGCAGCACAACAATTTATGATCACATAAAAATCCATTTATAAACAGAAAAAAAAAACACAAATGGGGACAAAATATCCAGCTTATGATGCTAATTTTTAATTCAGACTGATCATAACACAAAATGATCAGTAGGTAAACATTATTTACAGTCTGCACTTATAGAGAGAATATATTTACCTCTTTAAATGTTCCTTAAGATGGAGAATAGTTGGCTAAAACATTTTTAAATTCAACCACAAAAAGGTCAGAGAGTGGCAGGTGCATCTAAATAACTTTCATCATGAACTATAAAGTCAATCGCTTCCAGTCAATCAATAAAAAAGTGACAATTGAATTGACAAATTTAAATTGCACAGATTCATTATGCGGCAAGTGACATATTTTTGATGATTATGGCTAACAACAAATGAAAAGCCCCAAACAAAATAAAAATGGCATTTTCGCATTAAATTTTTAATGTAATATTCAAATTTTCAGAGAACCGAAAATGTGGATTTCAGTAGCTGCAGCAGAAATAAACAAGCAAAATAAAACACAATATGTGATGTACCTATGAGGTTTACTTTTTTAAAGTTAATTACTGGAATTAAATAGAAATATTGAGGGTCACCTTTAAAGCTTACATAGACGAATAGTGACAAAGTATTTCAGAATGAAAGCAATATTCACTAGATTGCATTTTAAATTACTATATTTTAACATTCAAGCCTTTAAATGAACATGAGATTGACTTTTTTTGGCCAAAATATTTTTAAATGCAACAACCAAAAGGACAAAGAGGCTACCCAAAAAGAAAACTCTTGTTTTACTCACATGACCTCCATGACATCAACTTTAGCATCTGTTTACCACTCCACCCCGAGCTACAGCCCTCTTTTTTTTCACCTTTATCCTCAAACCTCATTTACTCACTACTGATGTTCCACCATCGGCTATTCAGAGTCTAATTTCTTCACATTTTTATTTTATTACTTTTTTTGGCAGATGATCATACTGCTTTATTCTTCCTCCAACTAGTTAGAAGAGCTCATAAAGCTGCAGAGGAATCACTTGTCACTCTGAGCAGCTGGGGTGGGTGCAGCCAGTAACAGAGGGAAAGGAACACCCGGGGTCCCTCTGGTCATGGCAACAAATTCTCCTGGGTCAACCAAAGCTAAATACGGTACCACAGTAAAAGTCATGTGTCTGGAGATTTGCATGACAAATAAAAGAGACATGCGGCCTGGAGATATGGGCAGCATTTACATAAAGGCTGTAAATGAAAAGTGTGTAATTTTGATTTTTGGGATTCCTCAAAATTAACACCTTGCTTTTTTGACTGGTGTAGGCCACAAGCTCTTTAGACATACATTTTAAATAAGGGTAATTTGAAGTTTCATCAAATACAGAAGAAAACAAACATGGGTCTTGTCAAAGACACTGACTCTTTGGAGCTTAGTGGGGTTCATCATTATGGAGATTAGGAACAGATTTATTCCAGCCCGAAGGAAGGCTGATAAATTTCATAATGAGAATGGCAACTACAATCTTCACACTTATGATTCTCTATTATGAAATGAATAAGGATGGGCAGCTCCTGGCTTGGAGGAAAACTCATTTATATCTATGATGGCATTAAAAAAAAAAAGAAAAAAAAAGATAAAGGTCACAACTCAAAATAAAAGAAAGCTGTAATGGTTATAATTATGGGAATGATGACTCATAGTCATGATTTCTTCCTTAACGATGGTAAATAGAAAAAAAAAAAGATTGTTTGAGGCCTGAGATTGAGTCTGTTTGTTGGCAAGATGAGACAGCTACAGAATCCCTTGAACTTTTTCACATTGTTTTTGTAAATAAACTTATATATTCTTACTTAAATCTTACAACAACACTCAGAGTAGCATATTTATGAAGTGGAAGAAAATGTATGAGGTACACTTTGTATTTCAATTTCAGCTGCACATTTTTGTGGCAAGTTTATGCATTTTTAGTCCATCTTCCACTGTAGTCCAGGCTGAATTTTTAGGGGTATCAGAGTAAAGGGATTGAATACAAATGCAGAACACAATTTGCTAACCTTTTAAATAAAAAACTCATCATTTTCCATCCACCACATATGTAACATGACAAAAAAACCAATGGGAAAAAGTTCAAGGGGTTAGCAAGGTGCTTGGCCCTTTATCAAAAAGCATACTTAATTACACAAATAACTTAAATAGCTAAAATGTACATTGAAATAGAGCAGTAATAATTGAATTATATATATATTATTATTATTTTTTTTTTCATAAATAAGACTGATGCATCTTACCTTCCCATCATAGCGTTTCACAATGAACTGATCCAGGCCAAGATCTGAAGACGACAAAGACATGCAAATTATCGGAAACAGTCTAAAAATGGATATTAGGAAAACATAACACAGCAGACTGAAGCTAGGAGACAATACAGTGTCACTACTGGACCTCCTGTGACCATTGACCCACGACGGAGATGGATAATAGCCATTAATAAACCATTTCCACTGCTCCAATTCTTTAAAATAAACAGTCTTCTGCATTCAGCTTTTACTATCCTGATGATTAAAAGTTATATGTAGTGGTTAGAATGACAACTATGAGATTTAAAATAAGCACTTAGAAGGTATCTCTGAACATGATAAGGGAGATATGCAGATTTTATTAAAATTTTGGGCTATCGTGACATAACCGACAATAGAAATAAATTCTGTAACCAAAACATTTTTGAAGCCTCTACTGTTTATCTGCACATAAACCCGCTAGTTACTGAGAAATGAAATGCTTAAAATAAGGGAAGAGATTTAGAGCTGAAATCCTCATTTTCAACTAGAAAAAACTGAAATGTGGTCAGAAACGTTCAGATAATTTTTTCCATGAAAATGGAAACATCCCATGGCATGATGATAAATCCCATGACATGATGGTGCCACCAGCATTTTTCACAGTGGTCTTGATCTGCTCAGGGTTGTTTCCATAGTCATTTGGAAAAGTGACATTTTATAGTTTTCAGACCAGAACACCTTTCGCATGTTTACTGTGTCCACTACATGATTTCTGGCAAACTGCAACAAGGAATCGTTTTCCCAACAATTAAAAATATCTTACTGCTCTTCCGTAAAGGCCAGATATGTGGCGTGCATGATTAATTGCTTGTCCAAATTACCAAGAACCTTTTAGCTGCTTTGTCTGATTTATGCTCCCCCTGTGCAGCCTGGCTTTTTCAGATGGATGGCCATTTCTTGGTAAAAGATATTCAAAGCTTTGGTATTATTTATAACCTAACCCAGCTTGAACTCCTTTACTGATGTTAATTAATGTTCCCCAACAAACTTCTCGGGCTTTCATAGATCTGCTGTATTTTTACTGGGATTACATCACACATAGCACTTACAAATTAAGAGATTTATGAAGGTAATGAATTTATTCAGTGGTAAAAAGAGTAAAGAAGGCTGAATATGTACACCTCATGTTCCAGATTTTACTGATAGTCATTATAGAAACCACGGATAATTATTTCTTTCAAGTCACAATTAAGTGATTCTTTGTGTTTGTACATCACAAAGAATCACAATAATATATATAAAAATTTGTGGTTGTACTATATTAATACTTTCGCAAGGAATCATATTTAGGGAAAATTCTCCAAATTTGTATTTTATTTAGAAGGAAATTCAGGTTATGTTTCACTGAATAAAACCCCACATGTCTCATCTTCTGCTAAAGAGAAAAAATCTCTTTCTGCTAAAAAGCAAAACAATAGAAGCAGAATAAAGTCGGTCATCTGCAGCTCAGACCTCATTGTCATTTCGCTACAAATGTACGGATTGGACATATTTGGGTTATGGGCCAAGAGAAATGGTTGCTTATAATGAAGCTGCGTAAACTATAGCATTTTCTAATCCTGGGAGAGTTGCCGTACCAAAAACAATGGAGGAAAGGTATTAGATCCGACTACTGAAGTTTAATAAGGGACCAAGCTAGGAGCAGCCTTGAACGTGATTAGAAGATGAAGGTGGTGGGGTGAGGAAAGTCAGTGTAAACGTGTCAGGCCGTGTTAAGTCCTTATTAAGAGGTCTTGGATATTTTTTCTGTGAATGAATCCTCCTAGCCTAACGTTCCTCACACGCGGTGAATTCCACAGCAAAATGTATGATGCAATCGCATCCCATAAAATGTCACTCAAATCCAGCACAGTTTTTGCATTGACTAATAAGGATGTGTGGCGCTGAAACATGTGTTAATGTTCGGCTTCCCGTGGCTGAAGATCAAATCTCTCTCACTGGGTGTCCGCTCAACGCCTGGAATCTGCTCCAGGTTCAGCCGGCAAATTGAAACAGCAACTGCTGTGTCGTGATTCCCTGAACTCCACCCGCCCTCCTCATAGCGACGGGTATCTTTATAAGAGCTGTCATGCAGTCTGAGTTAAGAGTTCCTGTAGCTAAAATAGAGCGGGAGGAAAGGGAAAGGTATTCAGGAATGCTGATACAGCAACTTTGACATTTATTAGGAAAGATGTACGAAAAGAGCCTTTAAATTATTTTGTACTTGTATCGCATTAGTAACATTACAACTAGTTACTTAGCATTTAAGTTGAGTACGAAATCACTAGTATCAATCTTGTCGACAACCCACCAAGTTCCAATAAATTAAAGGTAACTTAAGTATTTTTAATGTTTACTTTAATGTTTAAGTTGATTAAAGTGCCCAAGAACTTAATATAATCTAATACAATATCTAATACAAGATTTTTGTTTTTTACGTTTTAGTATAAATATAAGTATATCACACTTTTTACATAAAGGGATTTAAAACATTTAAATTAAATTAAAATTCCTTCAATGGAACTTAATAATTTTCACAGAGGATGTAGATGATGGTAAGGGAGGCAAAATGTCTCCAAAGGTCACTGCTACAGCTGTTTCATGCCAGAAACATGTTTATGTCAGAAACATTGATGTTGACCCTTTTGGGTAAAGGTGTGTTCTGTCGCTTGGCTGGACGAGTAAATCCACATTCCTGTAACTTTCCACGGGTTTGTCATTCAGGAAGGGCAGCATTTTAGAATCTAAAAGCACTTAAAATTATTTCAAGTAATTCCTATAACAACAGCATAGTTAGAGTTTTATATTACTTAGAAATTCACTTCTTTTATAGATTCCACTTTAGCTACCTGCTGGTGGAGAGATTTTATCAACAGCAGCTCGCAGTTTAAAAGGAGAACTCAATAAGTTTTATGTGCTCGAAGTAAACTTCATCTGTAAATTTCCAAAGGTTTGAGGGATCAGCAAGTTGCCATGGCAACCATTAGACACCATCTCATTGTCAATCCGTTGTCTGGGAGGCAAGCCCAAAAAAGTCTCTTCTGTCCCAACATGAGATGAAGACTGAGTTTATGGCAACAGAACCTCAAGTGGGACCAGGAATCGGTTCAAAAATTGACGATGCAAACTCTATGAAATACCGGGACATGTTTTATGAAAATCAGATGATAATAGGTCATTCTCAGGTCTATCAGCAGATAACTCCCAACAGAAAGCCTGCAGGGTGAACAGAACATAAGACGATCTAGAAAGGACTGGTCAAAGATCGCTGTACACTCTGGCCTTGGGATTTGTTATAAGAGGAGACTAAAGGCCGTCCTATTAGCAAAAGTAGGTTGTAAAAAGATTAACAGCATAAGTGCAAAGTGTCATTGGATTCCTCCTGACTGAATAAATGTACTCAACTTAAAGGTTGAATTAAAACTATACATATAGATCTTTTTCTCAAGATGTTCCATTACGTCTGGAGAGAGTCATGTTCATTGTAGTAATGAGCCTCGACTGCTATACAGTTTTATGAGTGCTTTTGAGGTTTAATGTCTAATCCTGGCCTTATAATTTACACTCTCTTGAATTTACAACATTCTTATGGTACAAGAAACAAAAACAAAAGTAAATCTGAACTGTGGTTAGAAACATGCTACCCTCCAGAGACTAAGCAGAGGAACTCACTCTCAGGCTGCTTCTCATTGGGTGTGATGGAGCGGATGAAGTCCTGGGGGGTCATGTAGACCTCGGCATCCCCGTGCTCATTGATGACCTTCAGAGTGGCGAAATAGCGGAAAATCTTGTCTGGAGTCGAGTACGCCCTGATTCTGTTCTCATACTCCATCACCTGCCAAGCGATCAAGAGTGAAAAACCTAACTAAAGCTTAAACACATTAGGCATGAAACATTTTTAAGCAGTTTATTATTAATTGTAATAAAGCCAGCTGTTCTGTGAAGGCCTCAGGGGTTTAGAAGACAACATTAGTTAAGATACATCATAATGGGCGCCAGCCAGAAAAACTAACAGTGCACTCTGACTTTGAATGCACCATCCCCAATGTGAAACATGGTGGTGGCAGCACAGTCGATGCAAAGATGGAGGGAGCTAAACAAAGGGTAATCCTGAATGAAAACCTGATAGGACTTTGAGTTGAAACTGGGATAGAGGTTCATCTTCCAGCAAACCAAGTCCAAACATTCGGCTGGAGCTGATAATGAAATAGTTTAGATCAAGGTATATAAATATTCAAGTGTTTCTATATATGAAAAATGCTGTTTTTGCATAAAAAAGGTGAAAATACCAATAAAATACATGTTAATATTTAGTCACTTCAAACTACAAATACAGGTTAAAGTTTGAAATAAAGTAATTCTGTCCGGCATTGGGTATCTGTGAATTATAAAATCAAAACCCTAAGGTTGGGGTTTTGATTTTATAGCAGTATTTTGTGGTTCTATTGTGACAGTAAAGAAGATTATGTTAAAAAAAGTATTCATACTGTTCTTGAAAAACAATCCTATTTGAAACAAGCACCTTTAGGAGACTACTTACTTAAAAAGTCCTATTTATATCACAAAGCTGCACACAGTGGCTGCATTTAATTATATATTCAGGTTTACTGATATTTATTGATGCTCTTTAGTTAAAAACTGTGGAGAAAATAGCAAAAATAACATTTCTGATCTTGTTTTTTCACTTACAAACAATAGCTGAAAGCTATCATGACTATGACGAATACAAATTGTTTTGTAAATTTTCACAATAAATTATCAACAAAACAATAACAGCCCACTGCTACCCTGTGTTCTACAGTGAGGAAAATCTCCTTGAAGACTTTAGAGAGCGAGTGAGCAGTGAATCAGAGTGAAGAAGCAGGAAAGTTGGCCGTCAGCTCAGATGGAGCGGTTTATTAACCTCTTTCCTGAAGCAACACATCATCAGAAGAGGAAGTCGGTGCTCTCAGGGTCACAATGACTGGCAGCTTCAAATGAACGAAGACCATGGAGTTATTGCAGCCGTACAAACACAATCAGCACTGCATCAATGACGTGTCCAGCTGATTCTGATAACAGAGCTAATTTATTCAGCTCTGTTGCACATATTCGTCACATGAACTGTTTGTTTAGACCATCCATTTTCAGCAGAGTATCTGAAACAGATGCTGCATTGCTGGAAAACTGACAGAGCACGGTGAGTTTAGAAGCTAAGTGGTTCTTTCATGTGACACAGAGCAAGCTGTTTACAACAGCTACTCCCCGTGGAAAACCACAACACGTTTTAGAGCTTCAGGTATTTCAGACTGTCATTATGTTCAATTTGGTAAAAGGGTGTTTGTGAGACAAATATACAGACACAGATCAAGTGCAGAGGAGGGGTTTTTCTTCTGATGCAGTGTGCTTCACCACTTATGAGTCCGTTGAATCTTTAGGTATCAAATAAGCTTCACTTGCTTTTCAGTCATGTAACATTTAACATTGACATTAACCGCAAAGGCCTACATGCACAAAAAAATGAGAAAATATCCAAAAATCCAAGACCACTTGTTTATGTTTTTTATTTAGATGTTTAGATAAGTGAACCAGTGATATTAATGAAGGTAAGGTTACTTGAGACCCCATTCAAAAACGCTTGTAACTGCCTATTTTACTAGGCCAACACCAAATATACATTGAAATAGTTTAATGCTAAAATGGTGCTAACCAAAATGGTGCTAACCATTTTAGCACTACAGCAGTCTTCCTCATCTCAACTCTTGGGGGTACAACCAATAAGCGCCAAGGAAAATGAATGGCGCTCCTGGCATTTTCAAACCAGCCAATCGCGTGTCACGTAGTTGTGAGTCTAGGTTTGAACGCTTTCAAAGCTGCATTTTCTTTCAAATATTTTAGATATGCTCTACAAAATGACTCACGAAAAGGTGGATTTCCTGCAAATAATTTGAAGTAAAGTTGCACAGAAAAAAAACACAAATAGATCAATCCATCAATACAGACAAAGTCTACCAAGTTTTATAGCGCTACCAAGATTTTTAAAATATTATAACTAAACCTTTATATAACTGATAAGATATCAGGACCTCTTTCACAAGGGGGACCTGGCATGTCACTGTGGACAAGACAGACAACAAAAACTAAAAGTAAAACTATCAAGTGGGTCCAATTAGACAAATAAAGTGCAGGAATTATTGTTGCAGTAATAATTTAATTGTAAAAATATAAGAATATAGCAATAATTTAAGATGTAAAACCCCAGCACAGTTTGAAGAATTTCTGTAGTTGGTTTCTTAAAATGGAGCGGAAAGTTTTCAGTGAAACAAGTTCTGACAGTTTCAGTTCAGAGAGGCGTTCCAAGACGAGAGGGCAGAGCTACTGAAAGCCTTATTCCTGTTTCAGTTTGAGCACGACAAGCAGAGAAATACCAAATATAGTTTGATCATAAGGAATAACGTCTTTCAGTTTAAAAAAAAAAAATAGTGCATAAATAAGTAAGAGACAAGCTAAAAGAGCATTGTAAACCAGAATCATCCAATGTGTATATGAAGAACTCAAGGACAGTAGGCAACAAGTTGAAGCGCACATCAAAACATTGTCTCCACATTCAAGTATGAGTGAAAAAGTAGTAAACGTCAGGAGCTTCTGAACTCTGAGGCAGAATCATGACTTGGTTAAATCATAAAAAATGAGCTTCACCATTAATTTGAAGATCAAATTTTTAACATGAACAGTGACAGAAAGCTCCCTGTTAATAATTAATCCCAATAACTAGCAACCAGCTAAAGAGTTTTACCTTGAGCAGGGGATGTTCTTCAAGGGAATAGGTGGGAAAAAAAAAAAAAACTTATTCGGTATTTCTCTGCATTTAAAACCAGTTTTAATTGCTCCAGACAAATCTGCAATGCATCAAGGTGGACTGTAGAAATTTAAATGCCTGAATGACTGAGTGTGAATAGCCGTTTTCTCATATATTTGAAGCTTTCTGCATTAGCAAAATGTATATTAAGTTTGATACCCTGAGATTTAAAGTATTTAAAGTATTTCTTTGCATTGCAAAAAAAATCCCTATTCATGGCACAAATCTGAGGAGAGTTGTGAAATTTTATAGCAGGTTTTAATTATAATTTTATAAGATTTTCAAATACTATTGTGCAGAATTAACAGTTTGAAAGCAATGTGATGAAACTGCAAAACTTTATTGCACAAATAAAATTTTTTAAAAAGGCAATTATCAAAACATCCTGTCCACTTTCTCTAAAGTAAAAAGAAAATACTTAAGTTTAGAAAACTTTAAACTATGTTTAAGGTGTGTGTACTTTCTACTGTATTGTAAATCTATAAGTTGGATCACTTCAAGGACGGTGAGAGCATAAATTGCTTTCTGGACCTGAGAGTTTAACCAAGTTTTCTGATGCTGAGGAAGGAAGAGTGACTGCGCAATGTTCTCATCTGCAGTCATAATTCAAACGTACCAGCAAAATGGCATCATATTTCTTCTTAAAAAAATGGCCCCTATTGTTCATATTTTTCCTCCTCACTCATTTTTATAATAATAACAACAACAACAATAAGAAGAAAAAGAAGAAGGAACGAAGAGTGTTTATTTGGCAAGAAAACCTGTCTCTGTTGGTCCCCCTTCTGTTTTCGCTTTGTCATCTGATGCCTAATTAAAAGCAATAAAATCCCCAAGGGTAATAAATTTCGGTTGTTTATGACAGTGGAAATTCATATGATTATTTCCATATGTCACTTTAAATGCTTGCTTAAAATACACTAGCATTTGCATATTGGACATCGATTATCAGACGCTGTTCTGGGGAGTGACTGAACAGCTTCAGGCCTATAGTTCATTGATTACCTTGCGGTCACGGAATCCTGAGCGTGGTTTCTTCTTCTTCCTCTCTTCGTCTTGCGCTCCCTCGTCTCCGCTGCTGGACTCCACCGATTTCTCAGAGTCTACGTCCCTCACAAAATCAGCTTCCTCTCCAGCCACTCGCTCAGAGTGTTGAACAGAAGGTCCTGCATCAGCATATACTCTGGTGTTTAGGGATTAAAAAACAAAAACACAAGAGAAATGAATCCTAATACCACCAAAATGGTTTTATGCTGCCATGTATGATTACTTAAAACTATTTATCTCCATACTTTACAAATTGAAGTAGAGTTATGAAGCAGAGATCAGACTTTAATTTGAAGTTTAATGTGAACTAGGGTAACAAAGCAGAAAGGTGCTTTTCTACAAGGGTAAAGGCAAAGTCCCACTTGACCATTTTTATGTGACTGAACTGAAAGTTGAAATAATAATAAAAAATAATAATAAAAAGCACCAGAAAGGCTAAATAATTCAAATTAATGCGACACGAAGAGAATGAAGTGTGCGGTGAAGGTCTGGAACAGTCTCATCCCATCAGTCTAAAACGCCCTGAGGATCCATCAATCACTGCGCCTGGCTGCTGCAGTTCAGTCGCTCTGTCCCTAAAGAGTTTTAGCTTTAGCACTCCCCCCACGCTCCTCCTCCCACAATGCTCTGCCTTAACTAAGCACCAGTCTTCTGACTAATGGACAGCCATAAAACACTGAGAATAATTACATTATATTAGAAGTGCTAAAAACTTCTAATATAATCAATTCCCCATCTGAAGGGGAAGCCACTTCACAAAGGTGAGGAACTACCTTTAATAGGTGGAGGAAAAACAGCTTAAACTTATCATTTAGTGAGAAGCTGAACCGAAGTCTTAAAAGCTGGTCACTTATATCCTTATAAAGAGGCAAACGTGTGCGATGAAGTCTCCTGTTACCTGTTCCAGAGAAGTCCAGCACTCGCAGACGCACCAGTTACACCAGCCAGGGCGGCCAGCATCAGCCTCCTCCGGCCAGATGTGCTGGCCGCCCCGCTGTGATAGCGGCGAGACAGCTGGGTCAGTCCCACTGAGACTGCAGACAGAGCCCGCAAGCGGAACATGCTGCAAAGAGGGAAGACTGAAGTTACTCAGCGTGATGACATAGATATGACCACAACCACTGTTAGTATTATTCAGGGTTTCTTTAACTGTATGAACTGTAATAAGGTGAACATTGTAGATGTGTCTGTTTCAACTGAACAGACTAAGGAGTTTCCGGTTCCAAGGATTGATCCAAGCATTCCCGCAATGAAGCATGGAGGAAGAAGTATGGTGTTTTTGCTGTGCTTTATGTAATGTCAGCCATCTTTAGCAGGACCAATTTGGAAAAGTCATGACCTAATTTCACATGACTATGTCTTACAAAAAAAAAAATAGCATACCGCTAACAGTAAAGGAGCGGAGACAGTATAACTCAACTGCCGTTGTCCCACAAAAACCACTGTTGACCATGCAGAAAAGAAAGAAAAAAATATACAGCTTAAAAGTTTTTCATTCAATAAATTGCTAAGTTTATGAAGCAGGGAAATACTTTTTTCTGGAACTGGGTTCCAGTTCCAGAAATTATGAGTAAGGTAGCATTGTTTGGTTTGTTTACACTAATGAGGAAGTTGAACATAATATAACCTGATATATATATAAAGATCAGCTGATTTGCATAACATTAAAAATGATGTCCTGGCCTGATTATGATTAAATGCACTTTTACACATGCTCAGCAGTGAGTTTATGGATTTTTGCACATTTTTTGCACACAGCATTTAATTCTGAATCATACATTCCCCTGTTTTACTAAAGCACCTCTTCTGTAGATATTATGGCTCATTTTGGTTAAATTTTTTCAAGCTATTATCTTCTCAAAAATTATTTACTCCTCTTAGGAACTCTTTTTCTGACACATAAATAGCCAATAAAAACACATTTATGTCTTTTTAGATTATATCTGAGTAGAAATAATGACTGTCCGACCCAATGTGAAGATGTGAGAAGCTGTATCAGGAAAAATATTTATACAGCACAATTAACATTTTCCTTTGTGAAACTGTTGTCACGAAGCACTAGAGGCAAAACGAGACATTATTCAAATCGGTGCATAAATATACTGGAACCTTCCTTCAACACAAAGCGATGCTGAAACTAATTTCTAGTGGTGCGGCTAAGCTCCAGAACTCCATTTTCAGCGGTGCTGCTGTCGTTTAAGTCCTGTCACGCAAAGATGATTAACAATTAAGTAGAGGTAGGCAGCGGTGCGTCTGTAGCTCCCATGTGGGCACTTTTTAAACCAAGTGACGGAGAAGTTAACATCACTGAGGCCTACAGCAACCACCTGTTAATGTCACTTTAACAACTGAGGAATTAACTACCAAATGGATTCAGCAGGAGAAAAACAAGACATTGAGAATGCTATTTGTAGCTCTCAGTAGCACGCCACAATGAAGGCTGAAGGATACAGTAATACCCGAAACGAGTGCAGCCGAAAGGTTGCACAATTTTAGAAAATCATCTGTTATTGCTAATTTTCTTCTTTCCTCTCTGTTGTGAGAATCTGTCTAACTTCCCAAAGTGGCATAAAAATCCAAGTTCATAACACTTGGAATATGTTAGCCAACAGTTATGTCACTCCAAAACAGTTCTTTATGATGTGAATATTGCACAAGCTGATAATACAAAGGTGTAATTTAGCCTTGCACGTGAATCATATTTGACGTTGCGTGACAAAAAGCCCACCACAGAGATGTCCACTAACATACCTGAAAGCAATCTGATCTAAAAGCAAACATCTGGTTTGTTCACATTTATCAGTCATATCTGTAGCAGCCGAAACATGACAACATAAAGTCGGTCATGCTAGGACCAAAAAGAGATTCCAGAACTGAAGAAAAACAAAGTCATTGAAATCAATTTGTCCAAAAATGGTTACAAAACTATTTATGTTGTTTTGGGAATCCATTGAACAAAGTAAGCACTCCTAAACAGGCAATTTATACTCAGAAAGCCTCCAATATGGCAGAATTAAAACAATTTCACTCCTCAGTGAAAGTCTCACTCTGTTTGGAAATGCTTGACATGCACTTTGAGCAGTTACTGCAATCACATTTTCCGATTACGACCAGCTCAGTAGAAGAACTTAACCAAACCTATTCAAAGTTTTCATTTTGAGGATTTGGGCAATATAGCTCTATGGCTAAAGATGTCATTATACAGTCAAAGACGTCACCAAAAGATTAATTTCAGGATATCAAAAGTGGAGTTACTATTAATACATCAGGGGGGCATGAGACCAGCCAATATAACTAAACCTTAACATTTTATAATTAATAATTTGTTAACTCGAAAAAAAGCTTCTACTTAATTTGAAGACATCATCTCTACTGTATAAAGTTTAGAATAAAAATCAAAGCACTTGTTACACAAGTTGCCATTCAGAAACCCTCAAAATATTTTCCAGTTAAGAAAAAAAGCTGTAGTGTGTAAAATAATTGAACAAACACCAATCAGGCTCTTTACAGGCCGATAATTTCTGGTTTTCTTGAGGACTTGACCTGTAGGACACAATTTTCTTTCCAAGAATTATAACACATCAAAACACATTTGTGCAAACTTTCATCCATGTTAAAAAGAATTATAAAAAAATAGCATTATCTATAAAAGACAAATAGGCAAGCAGTAGCAGCTTTGAATACAATAGAAAATGAAGAGATGACCCTCACTTTCTGTATGCTTCAAATTATAACTTGTATCTGGTTTTTGCTCAACCCAAAACAAAGTGCATCAGCACAAGCTGCTCATTACTGCAGCTACAAACCAAAATTATGTAGATTTTAATTTGAAGCATGTAGAGTGCAAAAAAAAAAAAACACAAGACATAGTCAAATATGCAACCAAACAATCAATGTGCAACTGGGAAACAGAAGTCACTGTGAACAGCTAATTATCAAGGGTTAAAACACAGTGAAGGCAACCTGGATGGCATATTTCTGTAATCACACCATCTCTCAGATTCCTCTGTACAACTGAGCAGAAGCTGGATAAACCAAAGCCTACTGAGTGTTTGTCTCTATCTAATAATGTGTCTGCAACCTTCAAAAACAAGACACAGGATTCACAAGGTCACTTTTAGACTCTTTAGAAGTAGAACAACACCAATCATTGAGCCAGAGTCAAACTGTTTTCCTTTGACTTGATTGATCAGAAGACAAACATCGAATGCCACCCGGTGTGCAGAGCTCAAATCAACAGAAACTCTGTGGCAGCTCATTGAAAAGGATTTCTACAAGAGAGCTCCTCACAATCTGAGAGGCTTGTACTTTCGTAAGGCAGACTCAGCGATGCTGCAGAGGCAACATGTGGGTTACTTTGTTTTATGAAAATGTGCTTCAGCAAAGCTTTAGTTTAAATTTTACCAACCTGAACTAAATTATTACACCTTTTTATTTCATCTTAGCTTCTAGCATATTCATTTTTCAGCTGAACTGTACCAGAAAACTTACACACACATCACATTGTGACTGGAAAAAAGGTTTTAAAATGATTCTTCAAATCCCAAAACATTTGGTATTTTAAAAGGGATGTGTGAACTTTAGTGAGCAACTGCACCTTGATAATTATTTTTTTAATAGTGAACCTTTAAAGCTTCAAAAGCTTGATGCATAAGTCAAGATCGTCTTGCAATTGAATTTCTTTCTTAATTTCTAATGGATTTCAAAGCACCTGCAGCCCATTTTCTTCTATTTGTTACAGTCCTTGTAAATACAAAAAAAATAAATGACTAATCCAAATTAGAGGTCTAAGATCAATAAAAAAAACAAAAAAGTCAAAAGTTGATTAGTGTCTCTCTAGTTAAAGCTGTCAAATTGTTCACAAATTGTGCATGAAACTCCAGAACAAAAACATTTATTTTACTCTAAAAAAAAAAAAAATCACAAAAAAATCATGAAACATGCATATTCTAATCTGGAAGACTGGCATTTACGGCTGTACTCTTAGTTGAAACTTGTGATCCACTCACATTTTGGTAAAATCTTAACATCCTATATTGCTCTGGGATGTTTCCTTCCTCCAAGCCTTGGGCATAAATAGATAGATGGGTTTAATCTATGGAGAAGCAGGAAGCAAAGCATGAACAGCTTTTTGTCTGAAGGCAACGCTCACCATGACCGACCTACGGAGACATCTGGATTGATCAAATAATGATTTGGAGAAAGCTATCCCAAGCTATCGCTCAATAAAAGCTGCTCCTCATGCTACAGCTGAACCATAGCAACAATCTTCCTGAACAAGCAGCAGAGGGTAGACCAACAATGCTTTGGTTAGCTTTGTGACATTAATTGTTAGCACCGGAAATAATGCCCACAAAAAGGGAGCTTTGTCAAATCTGACTGTTTAAAACCAGCCTGCTATAGATAGTGGCAGACAGATGGTTCACCCAATCCGCTGCCAAATATGCTTTGAAAGAGAGGCTAAACAAGCCAAGATGACTTCTCATAAGAAACCATATGGTGCATAAGGTTATACCAATTAAAACTATTTCAGGCTTTACTGAAAAGTATTGGCAAGTCAAGATCTTACTAAAACCAACTTTTACAATATTATATCTAAACAATGCGTGTTTAAAAAAGGACATCATAGACAACGTCATCATTACAGGCGATAATAGAAGCAGTGTAGTGACTCACGAGAGTCATCGCTGACTATATCCAACAATAAGATCTGCTTCATGAGTAAAACTGGCAACTATGCAGCAGAAAATATTATGATTCAAACTTCTAAGAGATGTGACAATCAGGCTTCTTCTGGCTCATTTTGATTTAGTTTTCTTTTTTTTGTTAAAAAAAAAAAAAGCAATTATTTAATTCAAGAGACAATACAGTAAAATATGCACTGCAACCTTACTGGAGGTGTACATTTTATAAAGAAAAAGAAGAGATTACAAGATTAACCCCATGCATCAAGTCATATGCAACCAGGGATGCTTTGTATCTGTTTTAATCGTGTTGTAATTTAAAGTCAGGAAAAGGTGTAATGTAGCTCTATGAAAAAGATGCAAGATAAAGAGGGCACTACTTCGATTAGATCAGGTTTTTGATAACCTGAGCAAATATGTTTTCGGAAAATAATTTAAAATCAATTCCTACTCAAAGTTTAACACTTTTATGACTTCTTACCTGCAAAACTAAGCAAAATACTCAACTGCAAAGAAAAATAAATTGATGAATGGTTAAGTTTGTAGGAAACAAAATGTGATGTTTGTTGAAATGTTAAGATCAGATAGGTGTAAATTCCTTGACTGACCCAGAGGGTCAGTTTGAAGTGGTTTCCAGAAACTACAATGAGACAACCAGCCATCCACCGTAGGCGTACCATTGTGACCACTACTGGTGTCTTAGTTCTACTTTGTCTGCCAAAACAATCCTGACAAACAGAAGCAAAGTGACATAAATGGAAATTTAATTAATCTAGTTGGTCTAGTTCTGATGCTTTCATGCCGAGTGGTGGTTGTTTCAGAGAAATATATATCCCACCAAATAACAGGTACCATAATGAATAGACACGAGTTATTCACCTGTTTCACTATTTTTTTTTTATTCAAAAGACAAACATGATGCCTTATGACTGCATGTCATTACCAATCAGACACAGGAGAAAAACAAATCCCTTTTAAAATCTCTTAAAATGTATGCTTAAGGATCTTTCTCTGCGTTAAAGCGAGTATAAGGTGTAGGCTGAGGTTCTTAGTTTTATAAATCCCACCAGTGTCTGAATGTCTTTTGTTATTTGCCACACATGAGTACCAATATGTCTACAAACATGATGCATATGTTTATTTTATTGTAACCTTTGATATTCTTCAGTAAACAATGAAGCCCCAAAGTTGTTGTGCTTATAAATAGAGACCTCGCTGTTTTGTTTTTAGCTGTCAAAATTTAGCAGCAGTCTACGGTGACCCAAACTTTATGGTTATCTCACTGATGTGTACTACTAAAAACATAATCGTTTTTAAAATCAAATTAAATCTTAGAAGCCTTGTCATGGCTCAGGTTTGGCTGTCTCGACAGGTAACTATCATCCTTCGCAGCTAATGCTAGTTAGCTTCTCAGTGAACGCAGGGATACATTAGTGCTGTCAGCTGCTATATTACCGACTGGCTAACAGCACAAGTCTGTTAACAAGCAGTTTTATACCTACTAAAGTATTATTGTCACTCACATTGAAGGCGACTACACCACCAGTCAGTCCAGGTATGATCAAGTATTCTCCTTAGGGTTAAACCTCGTCCCGCTTCAGAGATGCAGCAGCGAGTTGAGTTCCGTGTTCAGCAGCAGACAGCGGGGAGGGACATTTCTGCAACACCGCCCAACGGTGCTCCACACGCGGGTTCCCCTGACAACAACCCCCCGTCCCGGACAGAAGAACGCTCTCAAAAATAAGGAAATAAGATGTGTGTTTTTTTGTTTTGTTTTTTCTAAAATGCTGCATCAGGGTTAGCTTACTGATAAATCATGTCGCACAAAACTGAGTTTAATGGCAATAAATATCATGTTTTTAAATTGTATCACTTTTTAACATTCAAAATAGAATAATCATAATGGTGCTTTGCAATAGTTTGTATATTCTTTAAGTACGTTCTCACCAATCTATCACTGGACAACACAGGACAGACAACCAGCCATTATAACAGAGACCAGTTGATTATGTTTTGGACTGTGAAAGGAAGGTAGAGTGCCCAGAGAGAACCCACAGATGGAAAAGCAATATAAGAAAAGTCTGGGTATATTTGTGTTCAGCTTTCTTGCATCAATGTTATAAAGAACCACCTTTCACTGCAGTTATAGCTGCAAGTCTTTTGGACTCTACCAGCAAGATAGCTGAAAGTCAGATTGGATGGACTTCCTTGCAGCTTTGGCTGTATATTTAAAGTGTTTGATGAAGTCCTTTATAAACTCTATAAGGTGTTCTGGCATTACAGTCCTGTGTTTAGCTATATCCATCTTATCATCAAGTCTTACCAACTTAACCCAGCTTTAAATTTCTCCATAATTTACCCTTAACCTATCGGCTGTGTTATTTAGTCATAAAGATAGTATTTGTTGACTAATATTATTTAACAATCAAATGAGGCCCCTTTGCCCACATGTATTTGTAAGGAGAATAAATTACACACTACTGGACTTAAGGTACTAATTAGGCGATTTCTGAGGGCAAGTGGATGGTTGGTTGGTTTTATTTAGAGGCATCAGAGTAAACAGAGTAACTCCACCATCGCTTCTCAGATTTTTATTTTCAAAAAACATTTACGATTATGTATCCTGTTCCTTCCACTTCAGAATTGTGTGCTAATTTTATGTTGCGTTATTAATTTGCAGTTAGAATGTGACCAAAAAAACTCAAGGCCTGTAAATACGTCTGAAAAGCACAGGTTTTTGTATGTGTAGCAGCTGAATATAGATTATACTGGTGAGATTCAAAAGGAAGTGGCCCTTTCTGTGACAGGAACACTACTGCCAGTCATGCATGCCTTGACTGACAGCTTGAACAGTACTTAAAAATGTGACTCGTCCTTTTTACACCAAAGCAGTGCAGTCTCCGTGTTGTCTTGGATACACGTCAGTGGAGTGAATGCAAATGTGAGGGATAGCTTCTTGAGGCTGTCTCCTAGATAACAGTAGATGTAGGGACTTGACAGAGAGCCCTGACAGTGCAAAGCGCATTTCTGATTTATGCGACCCTATATCGACATTGGCATGATGAGCTTATGAATGGAAAAGAGTTAAAGATTATGAAGTGGCACAACTGAGCAAACACACGGGGAATGGTAACATAGTCCTCCCTTACAGTCTGTGCGTAGTTACATCTTATAAATATTTATCACCATTTATTGATATACACTGTGTAAAAAGACATAACCTTCTATTTCTTCCTGTCAGATATTAAATCAGACTGAAGTTTTCCTGTTTTAGGTCAGTTGGGATTTCCAAAATTATTTCTATTTAATTAATACAGGGAATAATGAGGGAGATGTTTCTAGATAATATTATTTTGCTTTCTCTTTATTCAGACGTTTATATAAATTAAGAGTGTGTCTTAATATGAGAAAGCCTAAATGATGATGATGATGATGATGATGATGATGACTTTGTTAGGTTCTGATTAGTTAAGAATATATTAAACCAACAGAGAAGCTGGCAAACCTGAGAACACCATCCTAACTGGGTGTTATGGGTGCAGCATTATGTTGTGTCATGTTGCTGTAGGGGGGACTGGTGCACTTAATAAAATAGATGATATCATGAGGAAAGAACATTATATGGAAATATTAAAGCAATGATTAAAGATATCTGCCAGAAATTTACAGCTTGAGTGCGAATGGGTCTTCCAAATGGACATTGATTTCAGACATACCTTAAAATTAGTTGCAAAGTGACAAAGAACAACAAAGTCAGTGTTTTGAAGTGGACATCACAAAATCACGGCCTGAACTACAACAGGAAAAGGTTTCATTTAATGCCGTAGAGTGAGAAAAAAAGGCTATACGTCTTTTTTTTCAGTGTATGTGTACTGATTTTAATAGTACACATGGGATTTCAACAGAAATTTCACATTTTGCAGTCCTATAGTCTGGGAGAACCATAAAACAAACGGTGCATATCGAACAATGAATTATTTAGCTCGTAGGTTAAAACAATGAATTTCATTGAATGCCACTTTGTTAGATTTTCTTGCATGGTCGACGAATGCAATAGTCCTAAATTACTCTAATGTATCAGATAATAACATTTATATGGGGCCTTCTGAGGCCCCGGTGCACAGCACCATAAGGTTTAATGACAGTAGATTGATGAATAAGCGCTATCTTGGAGAAAACTGAGCCAAGTGTTAAATCTTCAGTGTTTGTTTTATATAGGGGGAATACAATTGAATCCCTTCTGAATGAATCATTGTCTTGTAACTACTGCTTGATCAACACAGCTTTTACAAAACCAAATGGTCCGAAATGTCAGAAGATACTGACAGTGTGGCTGATTGAAGGGAGTTTTGTTTAGTGCCCCATTACATGACTAGAATTGACTGTTTTCAGAAATAAGCTGTAAATAACTTCTTAACATAAAAATGTTGACATATAGTGCAGCACTGCACTCAGTAATAACCTTTGTATTCTCCTTCTCTTCTTCATTCCACGACTATACAACACTATACTGCAATTGCATTGCTTCTCTGCAAGACGTATTAACATAACCCATTCATAACAGAATGGTTAAAGAGCCAAAAATATTTAATTGCCGGTTTTTATATTTAATGAGAATAATGTCACAACAGTAGTGTTCTCAGTGTGACCATTGAGTCCACAATGACTGAAAAATGCTGCACTAATTCAGAGCCATTAATCTTATTCACACACACTATACACCGGTCTTCTAATATTCTAATAAAAATGCAGGACACAAAGCAGGTCATTATATATTTTTTTTTATCAAAATCCCAAAATGAGAACTTGGAAAATGAATTTTTCTTTGTCATATTCATTCAAGTGACAACTTCTAGTAATTATATTCTCAAAAAAAGGATCTGAATGCATCCCGTTCCCCATCGAATCCTCTCCAGCTCATTCTGGGAGAAGCCAAGGCATAATCGGCCCAGATAGCTGTGGACGTATTTATGCACACTCTTCTTTTTAGGCTTTTTTTCATTCAGCCACTGAATGAAAACAGTGTGCTTTCTCACCTGTTTGAGATCAAGCTATTACATCTTGATTAGATTTAAATCCAGACTTTAACTAGACCGCTCCAAAACCTTGCTTATTTCTTTCAGCTATTCAGAGGTGAACTTGTTGGTGTGCTTCAGAATTTTTCCTGTTAGAGACCAGAAAACAGGGATCCTGAGATCTTCCAAAGTCTTGGGGATCACCAAGATGTTGTTTGGCTTTTGTGTTTAGGCTTGGAACTACAATGGATGACATTTTTCCAATTCTCTTTCCTATTGCTGAATCACAAACACTGTCTTCAACTAAGGCAAGTGAGGTTTGTTCTGGGTTGTTTGTGTTGATTTTCTAGATCTTTAACATAATGCAATCAGACAGGTGATATTTAACTTCTCGATTACACAGGCAGAACAAGAATCAAGCCGGGGTGTGTCTAGTGAAACCGAATCCCCCCAAAAGGATGAATTTCGTTTATGATTTAGCAAGGTGGCAATTATATTTCTACGTGACAATACTTTTTCACTGAATTTTTTTTTTCACTTTTGCTCCACCATGACAGACTGGATAAGGGCTCATATTACTACGGACTATGGCTAATCCATCTTCTGCTCCGTACTGCCATCAATCATGACCAAAGCACCTTGAGGGAGTTCCCATCCTGGGAACAAGCTTAACTTTGTGCCAAGAATGTGAACACACCACTTGCTTTGGGCATCCAAGGTCTCGCACCCCATACTCCCATAACAAAACTCACAAAGTAATTTGAGGGACACAATATAAACCTTCTCTGTGTGAATAACAAAACTCCTATGTCCCCCTCAACAATTTCTTGTGATAAAACATTTTATGGCCAGGACAAAAGCTACACTGCTTCTCTTAAATCTAAGGGTCGATGATTGGTCGGATTCTCTTCTCTAACACCCTGGAGAAAGATTGTCTAGTGAGGCTGAGAAATAAGATTGCTTAAAAACATACCTTTTAGTCCCCTTTAATAAAAATTGGGAATACCACTCTGCAGATATGGAGTGAAGAAGCTGAGTAGAAGGACAAAATGTTTTTATACATAGTATTTTAAGTTTATCTAGCATGTCCATTGTGCTTTGTGTTTAGAGTTGTTGCGTAAAAATACAATAAAGTATATTTTTCTACTAATGAATCCCATTTGGCATATTTTAATGATAGTTGATGGTTAAGAAGTTGTGAAAGTAAGATTTGTAGTTTGCCTTGTTGTCTCACAGCAGTAAATGTAACAGAAAGGCAAATTGATCAATGTCATGCTGTTGCAGTCCGAAGGTGGAGCAGAAGATAAGGCGAGCCTGCAGAGTCTCTGACCATCTTTGGAAGCTGCTTTTATTACAGAGTTGCTGCCTTCGTAACAGGGTTCAGTGTAAGACTTACTCTGAGGGCTACATGAGGAACATTTCTGTGCGGTGGCTCTCTACAACCACAGCACATTTTGTTCCAGTTAATCATATTTGGCTGTTGAAAACTGGTGTAACTTGATCAACAATCTTCCTTTGTGAAGAGGTGAAAAACAAAACATGAGCTGCAGACAATTGCTGGGCCATATTTCTGTGCTGTCCAGTAGGCTTACACACCTTATTTTGTTCTCAAGTTTTTTTCCTCACACAATTTCTCAACAGCAGTACACCCTTCCTTATTAGGACTGTGTTTACAGAACCCATCAACTACTGGTGACAGAACTAAAATGACACACCTATAAGGATTGCCTTTTTTGTTCCGCTGTAGGTGTGGCCCTATCTCGCTATTTCAGTTGTGCACAAACATGCGCACACACAAGCAGGAACACAAAGCCCCGTACACACCTTACTTTGTTCTCAAGTTTTTTTCCTCACAATTCCTCAATCTTGTTGCAACTCTAACATGTCAGTACAGAAGGTTCGAAACTGCACCTTTTACCACTTGTATGTTATTATTTTTAAGTTGTAGAAAAACTGAAATAACAAAAATATTGCCAAGAGATGTGTAAAATGTTTGAAAAGTAAATTAATCTTATGATGACATGAGCTCTAATGACAGTTAATTAAGGTGCTAGGTTAAAGCAGTAAAGTTTTAAAGAACTGGTGCCACTAGGTTGTAACCTTGGACTATTATATTTTGACATTATATTTTAAAAAGATTTTAAAACGAAAGTGCAAATGTAGAAGCTGTGTTTAATGCAGCTCAGATTTAATATCTAATTTAAGATTGTTCTGAAAACTACACACTACATTTTTTATTCATCCAAATGCTGGGTTTATGCTGTTTGAGAAGAAGTTGTGCAGTTTTAGACAAACCAGCAGTTTGCTAGGTATTGCATTTTTAATTTTTTTATTTTCAAATTCAGTTGTTTATAACAACTGTTTTTATCTGAACATTTTCTATGTAAAACATAAATGATCCTTTGGAGCAGTAAGATTCAAACACAGGATGGCTTTTGAATCCCTTTCTGTTTTTAACTTGCAGGTTTTCTCTATGCAGATGTTTGCTCAGGTTTTCTCCCACCATTTGGAAACATATGTGTTAGTTTAGCTTGACACTTAGCTGCTGTTTCATGCCGTCCTCCTGCTATTTAATACTGGTAAAACAAACCATTTCTAAACAATTTCTTTATAAAAGTGCATATCAATGTACTTTTCTTTGTAGTTATGTATTTCAAGAAATTATGGGTATAAATATTCACAAAATGCTGAATTCTCACTTATGTTTTAATTGTTTTTTATTTGGATTTTGCATTTCACTCTATTTATATTCATTTTAGTTCTCATTCCAATATGGACAACCTGATTTTTATGAAATATGACTAATTGTGACCCTTAATTGGAATAAAAACTCAAAGAACCACACTTATAACATTTGTTACAACATTTTAATACTGTAGACTATGATTATTTTACCCATCTGTTGTTAAAGTCTGAACAAAATGTACCTTATTTGTAGGCGCCTTTCTCGACATTCAACTCACCTTACAGATATAGATAGAAATTAATGTACAGCAGCACACCAGTTGGTATGTTCTAGATTGCACAATTTAATACCCCAAAACTACAGAGTTACGAAATGGGTGAAGAAAATAAATGACCAGCAGCGAGGAGTTTTCCTTGTGTCTTGATGTGGCCGTCAGGTTGACTGGTGTTTCCCTCCCTCTCGCCTACTGATGTTTGGAAATAAGTCTGCAAAGATAAAGCAGGAAGAGAGAATGGATGATTGATTAAAAAAGAAAAAAATCATATACTTTAGCCCCAGGATTAGATGCTTAGTGATGGAAATTGTGGATTATGATTTCCAACCCACTTTTTGGTAAGCTTAACATTAGCCTTTGGGCACTTTAGCCATTTATTTTGGTGCAAACACCAAACCTGTTGTGTTAAATTAAAGCAAGACTGGATCCAACCATATTTGACAACACAAACTGGTTTGTTTTTACCTAAACACTCTTTAGAGTAAATTTGAGTCTGTTTATTGGTTTATTTCATTTTTAAAGCACAATACAATATCAAACAATATTCTGTGCCACCTTTTAAGACATAAAACATACACTAAATCTACACTTCCGAGAATTTCAATTTTGTTTGGTCTACATTAAAAACACATAGGTTGTTACGAATACAGTGTAAAACGTGTTTGTGTGCTTGGTAATATTTAGAAAACGACAGAAATTTTCACTTTATGAATCAATGCAGCTTTAAAATCATCATCCATGGCTGAAAATTAGCATTTAAATAGTGTCGCCCACGTGGGCCTGATGTTTTGCATCTTAAAAAGAAGAGAGGGGATTGGGATGCTTTCAGGAGAAATTACATAGGGCTATGTTATTGCAACAAAAATACAATCAACATCAAGGTAACCAAACACCTGTTAGCCTTCTCATCATATTTCTTACTTATATGTGTCATATTGTATAAGGATAAGTAATAATAAGTGGCCCTGTTATCACACAAATCTGTACCCTGTAGTTACACAACATGAGTTACTGCAGTATCAGTTTTCTCCTTTGACCAACACATGTGTGGCACATGACAAATTTGTGACAGGCTTGGTCAAAGATTAAGCAATCCAAATTCCTCAGAGAGGAGTTTCCTTGACATTCATTGACCAAACATACCCATTACCTCTATCATTATCAGCATTTGCAGAGGTCCAAGGATTCTGGACAAAAAAAAAACAAAACACCTCCAACTTGACTTCTTGCTCTATTGATTATCCAAAGAGGATAAGAAAACCTGAAACGTGTTTAAAATAACACTAGATTTTCAAGTTTCTCTTTGAAAGTGGCAGGTATTAGTTCTGATCCAGTATTGTCTTTTGAGACACGGCGTAGTCACGAGTCACTGGAGGACAAGATATTTTTACTTAGCTAAATGGGTACTGTGGCTACTGACAGCACACACTCATTCGTGTTTTTTTAAATGTATTCTTCTTTTGTAAGGCAGATCTTTAAACAGGATTATCTAAATTAATTCATACAATAAGTGTTGACCCTTATGTTTAAAGCAACTGGCCACAGCTCATTTTAAAACCATTCAGCTTCACTTTAGACAATGCTTGTCACCTTTAGAATGCCCTGTCATAATTATTTGTTTTGCTGTCTTGTCCTCAAAAAAATATTATTGAAGATAAAAGCTGCCTTTCTGACAAGAATCCATCTACGAATGTCTCTCACACTGAACAAGAGGAAGTAGAACAGAGTTTTATTGAGACAAGTAATTAAAAATGTTATTGTCACCCATGTTATTTGCCTGTTTTCGATAAAATTCCTATTTCAAATGGGTTTTCTTATATTCTGTATAAAATGTTTGTTCTTATGTCCGGTAATGACATGTATTTTAGTCTATGTTGTTCCTCTGCTATCCTTTGTTTGTTGCACTCACCAACTGTCACATAAATTATTTAACACAGACAAATTTTTTAAGCAGTGATCAAAGGGACGCATGTACAAACATAAAAAGGCAGGTCCAAGTATTGAGCCCTGCTGCACACCAGATGGTCAGATAAATGTTTTGGCTCTACACATAGAAGATAAACCACTGAAGAACAACACCAGAGGTTCCAACAATTTCCCTGTGCGGCCATTAAGTAAAGATCAGCAGCAATATAGAGAAATTACTAAACCTAATTTATTTATTAAAAACTTAATAAGTCTGTGAGTTCTGTGTGACCTTTTCCTCTAGACTGTAAGCAGTTGGACTAGTGGATGTAAACTGTAACAAACAGTGGTAACTTTATTGTATTGTCCATTTATATTCACAATCAGAGTTATTTTTGTAAAATGAGCACTGTAGGAAAAATAATACTGCCAGTGTTGACTTTTTATTCTGTAGCAGAGTGCAATCTGCGTGATTTTTACATTGACTTTGTGTACTTCTTAAAACTTCTCTGGTGATAATATTAACCGCCACAAAAATATAGTTTTTAACACCAATGGGTGTCATTATTTTGACTCCTTCTAAAAGTTTAATGGCGGTTCCCAAGAGTGTTGTAGCTTTTTGGCCTTTTTTCTCTCCTTTTTTTAATCGACATTAATATCTATCCCGTTTAGTTTACACATCCTGCTCATTTCTGTGCCTTGTTTTTCTAAAGTTCAGGGCAGTAAGGCGGGATAGTACACTTCACGGTGCAAGATTTCAGTCAATGAGAGTGAATTACACGTAAGGTACCCTTGTGAATGTTTTTTTTTTTTCTTTCTTTTTATTGGACACGTGGAAATGAAGCCTTGCTCTCAGTGAGTACCCTGTGGAGTATTTTATCATCGGTTACTGGTGCAACACTGGGCATGTGTATGAAGAAATAGTCCAACCCCGTAACCCGCCTACCACCCTCCCTCTTCCCCTTGGTGAGTCTCGGTCCGCCCGCAGCAGTCTCCTTCCCGGTGAGGGTTTCTTTTTTTTTTTTTTTTTTTTTTCTTTTTTTTTTTTTTTTACTACTACAGAGATGGCTGCGAAAGTGTGCAGATCGGTACTCCTGTTGTCCCGGAGCAGCGGAACGGCGGCCGGCAGCCTCCCCGTAGTTGTCTCTTCTTCCAAACGGCACCAACAACACATAAGACCGGTAAGTCCCAGGACGACTGAGCGCTCCGAGCGGAGAGGGCTGTACGGAAGGGTAGGGTTGGGAGGAAGCACCGGGCGGGCTGGCTGGACCGGAGAGAAGGCAGCGCTGCTGGCTGGATGGCTGCTGGCTGGCGAGGGGGTTTGCTAAGGAAGTAGTGCTAACTAGCCTGAAGATTTTCCGCTGCTGCCTCGCGTCCTCATGGTTTGGCTCCTTTCGGAAAAAAGGTGAGGCTGAAGATGAGTCAACACCCCTCTGTTGTGTGGTTTTACTAATCCTCAGCGGGACCTGGGGCTTTGACAGGAGGCATTGCAGTTTTTTTTGTTGGAGCACTTGCTGAAGCTCATCGACACCCCGTTGGCTCTGCCCCGTTCACTGAAACAATCTGCTTTTACACTGAATGCTTCACTTTATTGTCCTTCAACTTCACAACCAGAGCTTTTCTCTATGGCTGCATGTGAGTTAAGATTTTGGATCATTTTCTTGCATCTGCAGTGCGATGTATGGTTGGAGTGATTACGCGCGGCCACATTTGGCTGTCATATTTCCATGCTTTTGCAATAGATGTTTGATATTTCCATACTCGGTGTGTAGAAGGTTGCTGGGTTAGCTTTATGGGGTTTTATCTGTGCGAACTGTAGCAGAAACTCAGAATAATGAATATCTGTTCAGAGCCAACGAGGAAAACCACACATCTGTGCGTGAGTGTGTGTCAGTGTGAGAGGTAGAATGGGGAGAAAGTGTGTGCACACACACATGAACATGGAAGCCCGCACTTGGATGATGTCAGACTCTGCTGGATGCTTTCTCCCCTCCCTGGGTGTTTCCCCGTTCAGCTGGGAGATCCTGGGTTTTCCTGCAACCTCATGCAGGTCTTGGACATGGCCTCTGTGTGTGTGTTTGTGTGTGTGGAGATGCAGCTTCACACAATAGAGAAGGAAGGTGATTGTGTTTGCAGAACTGTGGCTTGTTCCTCTCTAGGTGACCCCTTCCATTTAACTGCTACTAGGAAGGGTTCATTACCGCCTTCGCCTGAGGTTAAAGGTAAATCAGGGAAATCATTTGGAAGTAAAAGAATGAGGAAGTTGTAACGGTCGTTTTACATTCGCTTATGTTTTTGTTCTTTTGACTTCCTTTGAAATCATACTTTTCTCAGGTGTTGGAAAATTACAGATGCTATAATGCTAAACCACATCCTGTAAAAAGGTCAAATGTACTTTAATCAAAAATAAGATTATAACCAGTGAAAAGTGGCTTCCACTGCCCTTTTGCAGGGGAAATGTTCATTTTGCTTTAACCATGGATGCTACTTAGACACTTCCATTATAATCTTTTGCTAAACAGCCACAGTCTCTTCAAAAATTGTTTGAAGAATCTAAAGGTGTTCTCCCGGACTCCGGATTCCCCAACAATTTGATTGGGACGGACCCCGGTACCAAAGTACAGGTTTTAAAAAGATACTATTTCAAAAGGACCAAAATGTTCTTCCACGCTGCTGTTAAAGTTTCAATTTCTTTCACTAAGATTCCAGAGGTTTCTGTGGCAGAAAGGAACACCGTAACACTGCTGCACACTGTCCGTCAGCTGGCTGGAGGAAGAGTATTAGACTATTTTCCTCGCATGTTTGGGAAAGACAAATTTAATTGCTTGAAAATATTTCCAGTTGTCAAGGAAGACTGTGGCAGTCTAAAGGAAAATGTTACAGATAACGCAATCCCAAACACAAACAATCAATAAATGTTAGAGGTATTCGGGTGGTTTTAAAAGTACCCAAACAGAAAATTTGCCTTAAAAACAATTTAGTTTTAGTTTAGCCTATGTTACTTTATGAATACAAGAGAAAAACCCTTTAAGGAGGAAGATGGAGGAAAATGTATAATTTGCTAGTGTTTACTTGAAAATTTTGACTAAATTTAGCAGACTAAATGTAGATGTTTGCTTGGGTGTACACCAATATTGTCTGACTGTCTAATTATTTTTAATTAATATATTGTCTTATTTAAGTAGCAGCAATAATTAGTTCCTTTCTTTAAAAAATAAATACTCCTGGATCATGTTAGACATTTTTGCTTTAAACGTTTGTATAAATACAATGATACTGTGAAACCTTGACATGTTTTTCTGAGCATTCCCATGAGATTCTGTCATCGCCTCATTCTGCATAACCTGAGTGTATCTGGACCAGTGAGGAACTACCTCAGTTTTTCTATTTTCACTAGAAGCTTTGGGAATCCCCGAGATTTTATTAGCTGGTGATCTCACTCAGTACTAAGTAGGTTGTCAAAGTATTATGGATTTTTAGTCCAAGTCTGAGGAGGGGTATAATTTTATCCTCCCAGTGTCCTATTTAAACCTTCACTGACTCCATTGGGTTAGTCACTGCTCTGCGTGGCAGCCTTTTTAAAGTTTTCATTTTCTTTTACTCTCCTCACATTACAGTTTTGTTTCTCTGTCACAGAGAGGCTCTTTAGTCCACTGAAGTGTTGCTATCACAGCTTCTATAATGCAGGCCTGTCAATTTGTGACAGCCAAGTGTCTGTATTCATGTGGGACTTCCCAGCTGCAGAAACAAATTCATGTTTCCATATCTGTATTTATAAAGCTGCAGAGGGATGTATATGCAGTTGTCCTGGAGCTCATAGTGTATGTTTGCAGGAATGGTTTTCTGAATGCTTCTGCTATACTAATGTAGTCTCAGTCATGATGTCCTCGCTCCCCAGGGACGGAGAGCAGACAGAGGGCTCCAGAGACTCATGGACTGGATTTCTATTAACTCAGCTGTCATATAAACTCCTCCATTTTGACATCTGGGATTTGTGAAAGATTTATTTCCATTGCATAAGCTAACCAAAGCAGAATTATATCAAAAGTAACTCACAATCTAATGTCCAAATTTGAAGTTAAAGATTAAGCCGTTTCCTGTACTTATTTATTTCCTTTTAAGCCGACTTGCTCATCAAAGCTGGGCGCCCGGCGCCTTTAGCTGTCGGAGTCAAAGGGTCAGGGCTCACTTCTTGCTCTTAATCCAATCAGAGTAGGAGTAAACTAATTTATTCCCGCTGTGCTCACGGACTCTGTGCTCGAGTTAGCAGGATTAGCCTGATAAGAGAGTGACGGGAAGCTTTGTGACTGTGCTGAAGGTGATAAGGTAGCAGAATGATTGATAAGCTAGTCATCCACCCAGACAGTTTCATTAATGTACTCCACCCTTTGCACTCAGTGGTTTCTGACCCCATTTTTGACACCAGTTATGCACATGTATGCCTGAAAAGGGCAGTAGATGCAATATAAACACTTTAATGTGGCCTTGGTGGTGGAGTGTCACACTTTGGGTCATTTTGGCTCAGGGAGATGATGGACAGCTGTGTGGTCTCCTTTGAAAACAGAGTGTGTAACTTTCATCTCTTTTGAGAGTAAAGAATCTATCCATCCTTTACCATCTAGTTTTAGTTTGTTCATCCATTTGTCCATCCATCCATTTGTCAGTCCTGTTCGGTAGGGATTTAATGTTTTACCTAATTGCGTCAGGTATATCTAATACCTGACCTAATTAGAATTATCTTTCATAAATTCATAGAGAAGTTTTGTATTTATATTCTACTGTATTTATTATTCATTCTTCTAAATATGGGCTGAAATGTTATGGTAAAGTAACATAAAAACATGTACAAACTATCTGTTTTTGACGATTACACAAACTTCTCATTTCACGTGTACCATCTCTGTCAGAGTAGAGTCCTGCTGATTTCTTTGGTCTGCTTGGGTTTTTAGTGATGCTCAGAGAAAGTGTCTGTGTGCATGGAGAGAGTTTCTCTGAGTGGGTGAGAAAGCTGATCCAGATTATTTTCCTACAGAGTGATCAGGTAGTGTTTCAGTCAAACGTTAGTAGTTACAAAGCGAGTCATTTGCCGAAATTCCTTTCAAGTCTATAAACCTTTCTGTGTACTTGGTGCCGATCATTACATGCTAACTGTTTCCACGTCAGGATAAAGCGTTTGCCATGGTGGTTGAAACTTAACCTTTGAAAAGTGCAATTACGCTTAATAGGAGCAAATTGTGACAGTGGACATAAATGGAGTACAGAAATGTAGTTTGGGTAGTAGGGGAGGAATATGAGTCTGTCACTTACAAGTTTTACAAAATAAGTGTACATGGTTGTAATCAGACCTGTGTGGATCCTAACCAGAATCATTTCCTCTGTGACGTTGTGCTTATGGCTCATGTGGTCTTTGTAAATATGATGTGAATACTGTAAAGCACACAAAGAAGTAAATGTCAAATAAATATGTAAATGCAGCACATTTACTCTGGGTGCTTAACTTTTTTTGAGTCCTACAGTTTATATATAGCAAGTATATCATCATTAATTACAATATTAATATTGTAACACGCTCCGGGTTCCCAAATCAGACACCGATGACACCAACCATCTGCCTCTCTTCTCAATGAAGATGAGAAGCAGATGAGAGAGAAAGAGGAAGGAGAAAAAGTTTGAATTATTGCAATCAAAATAATCATCAGAAAAACAAAATTTACCAATTATGCACAAGTTGCTTGGTTTAATAAGTCCTGCTGGCCTACGGACTGTTTGTTTTTTCTTCCAAAACGGGATTTTAAATGAATAATAATTATTATTGTAATACTGATAGTTATACAATTCATCGGTACTTTCCTATGTTTGTAATTTTCTAAAATGTTGGTATCGTTCCCATAAATAAATCCCACCTGGTCTTAATAACTAATGTTATATTGAAAACTACTGCTGTACTGTGATGTAGCACATTTCTTTTTTCTTTTTATATATATATGTTCTTTGAAAAAGGAAGCAGAATCGGTCAAAAGCTGGTTCGACAGGCCAGAATTCAGAGAAAATGGGATCTCAGTATTGGCTCGGAAGAACATGATTGGTGCATCTCTGCTGGTTTGTAGTTTAATAAAACATTTTGGATTCATTGAGATATTTTTTTAAGCCAATCTCATGAAAAGGTCTTGAGTAAGTGGAGGTGTTTTCTTCAGACTGTGAAAATAAGTCTAGCTTTAGCGTTTAAAATGTTATTCTTATGGATCACAGTGGCTTATAAAATTTAGACGTTGCTTATCTTTGGGCGCTTCCCAGAAATTTAATATTTTATTGCGCCATCATAGGAATATAAAGTAAACTAACTTACCGCAAATTTTAATAAACTAATTAATCAGTAAGTGAAAATTCTTTTTGTTCTAGATTTGTTTACCTGTAAATGCGCCATTGTTCTCTTTAAGCTTTTATGCAGGGTTTGCAGTCAACAACTGGCTGACAGTTAAATAGCAATGCTCTAAGCACAACACAGCAGCAAACCTCTTATGTTAAGTAGTGCTGTAGTACGGAAATGACAACCTTACCTGAGACTGCAGTCATTTGGCGCTCATGTAGCAGCTGGTCCTTCTATGCAGTCACAAATATCCTCGACTTTCTCTGCTTAATAATCTGTGTTTTCCCTGCTAAACTAGAAGCATGTGACCACTTTTCAGTGCTCTGTTTTCTACCTCTATATTTCATGTAACTTGAGGTCATTTTTATGTTTCACTTTGTGTTTTAGATGCTCCTGATAAGGTGACAGTATTTTTTTTTTTTTGCATAGGGTGTGGAAATGTAAGCGAGATGAATGGTTTAAGGTGTGACCACAGAGATAAGCAGAAATAAGACGCTTGGCTTCATTCTCTAGTTTAGTTTCAACGTTTATTCCCAGAAAGCAGAGAACTTCAGTTCTGCCTCTGAATTTAAAACCTGCTTTTGAAAGTAATTGAGATCTTTTGAGGTTTATAGGATGTAGTCATTGGGCAAACATGTCAATATGGTGAGTGCAAAATATATAGAACATCTCACCTTTACCTGTTAGATGTCTTTTGCAGGCACTTTACAGATTTTAATGAGAACATATTGATAAAGTTCTGAGGTATGTGACATATATAGTACAAAACTCCTGCCTTCAAAGGCTCCAGTAGCAGAAAGGCTCCTGCAACCTTTTTATAGCTTTCTTAAAATATTCATTAGCATTAGGTGAGCAGGATTACAAAAAGGTTCATCAAAGGCACAAGGTAAGTTTTATGGTGACAGAGCCAATGCTACTGGA
>CAEGAE010027964.1:0-31088 GCA_903067095.1 Girardinus metallicus
TATATATATATACATAGATGTGTTTGTGTGCACAGCATGGACAAGCCCAGGACTCCCTGTTGTATTTACAATTCCCTTGTCTCATTTAGAAATCAGCCTTGCTTAAAAAAATGAAAACATAATCATACCGCTTCCTTTGAAAATCAATGAATTTGACTTGTTTACTTATAAATAAGAGAAATGTGTGATTTGCATCCATCACAAATTCTCTGTTAGATATTTTTTATCTGGGATATACTTGGGGAAAAAAGGAGTCATGCATTATTTAACTTACAACACTTTAAATCATGTTGATTTATGATACATTCTCAATACTAAGCCTCTGATGGTATCAGGCAAGGTGTTTTATCATTTCGAATGTTGCACTTGAAAAGATCTAAGTGTGAGAAATCCCCATGACAATGACTTGTATGAATTCAGATTTTTTTTTTTTATTGCGTCAGAGTGCTGCTCTGACTGTGGACAATATCTCTTTTTATAAAGTAACTTTAAGGGGATTTGATACAAAGGCAATTCTTTGCTTTGGCAACCACTGAGCTATTGACAAGGGTTATTGACCAAATGTTGGTTGAACAGTGTTTTATCCATTAGAGATGCCTGTCTCATTTCCGATCAGAATAAAACTTCATGGTTGAATGAATAATTTCAGATCAAAATCTGCCTGGGGCATAAATAGTTTTTGACCAACTGTATCTTAGCAATAGTTTAGACAAGTCTGTTTGAGATTTGAAACACTTTGAGATATGGCTACAAAAGTAAGACAATGTTAACCAAGGGAGCCCAATAACATACATTAAGACCTCTATGCATGTCATTCACTTCATTGCTCCAGGAATGAAGTGAAGGCACCATCTGGTTGGTCACCTTGGATAAGAAGCTCATCCAAAATATCATGTTTTGTTTTGTGAAGAACCTAAACACATATCTATTTAAGGCAAAACAAAATATTTTAATAAAAAATAAAAATATAACAAGGAAACTTACAAAAACCACAGGAGAAAAGCCTGGCATGGAACAGGAAAACAACAGAAAGGAAAAGGAAAAATTAAGCAGTGAGAGAGGGGGAGAGAGAAGCTTAAATACTGGGAAGCTTCATTAGTAGACAAGTGACAGGTGGCTGACTGGGAGCAGTGTGCAGCTGTGAGAGGAGGCTAAGCAGGCAGACTGAGGGAAAGACACTAATAAACATGAGATAAGCTGAGGAGCACATAAACAATAACCAAAGGAAGAAACACTAATCTGAAGAAATGCACAAGTAGTGAAAAGCAAGAAGAAAATGAATGCCAATGAATGAACTCTAAAGGCAAGATCTGGCCTTATTTGTTTCAATTACCAACTGCCATTTAATATGACAATATTCTTTTTTGACATATAGTGAAAATTCAGGGATCAGGTGACAGTCGCATGTGATGAAATGGACATGCTCAAATTTGCAAGTAGTAGTTGCTAGAATAACTTTTATGCTCTGGTTAATGTACATCTAATTGTCCTTTAACAGTCCAAAACGTTTTTTTAATGCAACTCTAAGCCTCCATAAAAACAGTCAAATTCATCTCAGTTGAGGTTTTATTTATTATATGATACCTAATAAAAAGGTGTGACACTCATTGTTCCTTGTAAGAGTAGTCTTCGTGTAATATTGTGATATATGGTCATCTTTAAATAAACCAAATACTTTGTCAGTTACTCAAAATTATATTCATTATGAAAGCAGTGGGCATCCTTAGCAACAAAATTAACTTCATAACTTGCTCTGGGGTAGTTTCATTTGTGAATGGTAAAATACAGGTTATTTCTCCAGGAATAGTAAAGTTATTATTAAACTTTATACTGAGTTGAGAAATACTTACAGTTGTAATAACAGAAGATCAACGTTCATTCAGTAAAAGCTGATGATACCCGACTGTTTTACCACTGTCTGTACAGTAATCAGCTTGGTGCTGTGTTAACATCACTACTGGAGAAAATATAAGATAAGACATAACAATGTTACTGTAGAAAGGTCATGTTATTTTCAGCTTTTTCAAGGCTACCACGTCACTAAATTGTTTCTTTTTATAAACCATTTAACGGCATCTATGCAATAGCTGAAGCTCTGCCAAAGTCTGTTCAGACAACAGGGAAGTAATTCTAAACAAAGCTGAAAAAAGAATCAACAATATGCAAAAATGCACTGAAAATTGAGGTCACAAATCATTTTGTGACCTCAATTTTTGTGGTGAGACCTTGGCAGAGTCATGCCAAATAAAACTCCCTTAAACCTAAATGTTAAAGCCCAGAGCTACAAAGAAAGCGAAGGCCTAAATTCCTCTACAGTGAAAGGAGAAACTAATATATTCACTGTGATTTTGACAAGATTACACATGTTTGCTCTTGATTTTTTGTCTTTGAAAATGCTGGAATATGTTTCATTAAGAACCAGGTGAAAACAAAGATTTGGTGATGTGTCTTGTGTGTGTGAGAGATATTACAGTTTAATTGTGCCTGTCAGATTTTTATCATAGGCAGTATGAGACAATAAAAGGTGCATATTTTTACCTGTTCCAATTATACCCCTGTCTGTAAAGTAATCAGCTTGGTGTCAGCTAAATTTTTCTCACTTTGAGACATTTTTTATTATGTTCATTAGTCTTTCAAAAAGAAGATAATTAAGACCCTTCTGTGACAAAATTTCTGAATTTCTGGTGGTTTGATGTAGCATCAGTGGGTGGTCGTGCTTGCAAAGTGGCAGAAATCTCCGGCTTCTAGTGAGATTTTATTGTTTGGTTGACAGTTGTATTTGTGTCTTATTTTTTGTCTGCATTTCCTTTGCTTTCACAAATTACAAGTTAATCAAAAAGAAAGAAATAAGAGTTACAGAAACATATCAGCTGAAAACTATGGATATAGATGAAGCAGCAGCTAACTGACTTTTACCATGAACGTAAATAGGAAACAATCTACTCTGTTATGAACCCAAGGAACAATCAGGTCCTAAGTATAACATTGAACCTGATTATTTGAATATTTATCTACAAAAAAAATAATATATTTCAAATAATTAAAATATTAGACTTAAAGCAATATTGACATAGTCATTTCAACTTCTTCCTAATAGCAGAGTTGGCCAGGAATGCTCAGGCTAGTTAGAATGACCACCTATGACAGTGGATAAGTGGCTTACATGGACCAATAAGTTGTTTCTCCACCATTAGCACATTTAGCAGTGCATACACAAGCATGGATGGCAGCGCTAAAACTTTCCTCCTGGGTCTGATTGGTTGTTTTTGATTGGGACTGGTACATTTCTTGAGACTGCAGTAGTTGCATTGGAAGGAGGTGGAGAAGATTGATCTTTTCACAGATTATTTGTCTCACATTATATTGTCATGACATAGCGAGAGTTTTAGCAAATATGTAAATAAAAACATGTATATATTGCAACTTTAAGGGGCTAGGTTATAGAATTTTCGTCTTTTTTTTAAATTATTTTCAGAGTTGTCATCTTGTCTGTTGATTAAATGTAAAGTTAAGTTTTAAACAGATGTTTTTAAAAAGACATTTCAGCAGAAGGATATCTGCCAGGGGTAATTTTAATACTTAAATGGATTCTTGTAGCAGAGCAGATTGAAGTGAAGGTGGTTTGACCGCAAGGATTAATATATACAAAGGGGCAAAACAGGGGAATAGATTGCTGTCACAGGTGGTAATTTCACAGTTTGATTGATTGCTGGTGTATTGTATTGCTCATACTGAGGTAATTAATCTGTCTTTGCATAGTTCAAAACCCCTATGTCTCAACCATGTTTGTCTTGCCAGTAATCCTGTTGGACAAAAATGGATCTCAGTTTTCTTTTGATTTCTTTCTTTCTTTTTTTTTTGTTTTGCTTTCTCTTTAAATACCCTGAATGTTAAATGTGTGAGTGTCTGCACACAGATTTATGTGGGTGAAAGCAGTGACCGCCGTGTCTCGGTGAGTGTTATTAACCTTGCATTGTTTACTCAGCCTTACATATATGCATGAATTGGCAGTCCCTAATTCCACACAGATTAAAGCTATTTGAATGCGAGACAGAAAATAATATCTGTCAGAAACATGCACGATTGAAATTTGTTAAATTAATGAGATGAAAAGAATGTAAAAGGATGGCAGCAGGTACACCAGATGACGGGGTCAGTGAAAGACACACAAAACTGATCATGATTGATGATGACGGATCAGAACATTTGTGCAAGCACGTGAGGAATAACTGAAAAATGTGTAACTATGGTTAAATAAGTAGTCCCTGACAAACGATAAGCACAAATGTTATTTATCAGAACATTATAACCCCAAGAGAAAAATTGGTAAATTTCTCAGTAGAACTGTTTTTTTGATTGCTTTATATAGGAGCTATTGTTCTTTCCCTATGTGTTTCTTTCAAATAAAAAACATTAACATTATATAAAAAAGGCAAAGTCACCCAGTCAAAGCGACACACACATGCACACGCCCACACACTATGTACTGTAATTACATCCACTCATAGCCTAGGAGTCATGTTTTGAGATGCAGATTGTCGGTTCAACAGATGCCCTCAACTCCTGTCGATTTATTTTCTCACAGAAAGCCGTGTAATAGGCTACAGGTCAGAGCAGATTTTCATAAATAACTCAGTTCAAGATATTTTTGACAGCATGATTTTGAACATTCTTCCACTCCATTACAGAGCAAAAAAATATATATATCTTCAAAAGAAACAAAAAAACCGAACCATATGTGGTGTATTGAACATGCAATCTCTTCTCTCAAGATTTCTATATTTAATGATCTGATTGATGATCATCATAAGAAAATCTTTCTGTTGACGAATCTTCACCCTTCCTGGTCTTACTCCCATGGGCCAGCAGTACTCTCACTAACTACATGGTCTTATTGTAATCACACAGTGTGTGCATTTGGACCCAAATGCAGGTAAGCAAAGAAAGAAAATTATAAATTTAATGATAAACAGGAAGGAACCTTTAACTTTGGTAAGACAAAAGCAAGATATGGTACTGGACTTTGTTGAGAGAAAAAATATTGAAAAGACCTCGTCCTCGTTGCTCTTCTCTCATGTCCCAGATCCACCAGGATCCCACGTGGGCAAAAGCGAAACCACACAAAAAGACAACACAAAACAAGCCATCGCTGTTCAACTTCAACAATCATTCGGAATTTATTCAAGACAATCAAATGCATAAGACGCACACAGTACATCCTAGAAAAATCACAAACCAGAAAACCATAATTACTTGAGACAGAGACAAATACACACGGCTACAGAAACAACAAACATTGCAAAGGCACAGAGCCTCTGGAGAACACACACAGAGACCCTGTTGTTCTGCCGTCACATTTTCCTGGCGCCCCCTTTTGTTCAGGAAGGGATGGCCTCCTCTGAACTGTATGTAAATTAAGGGAGTGCCTCTAGTGGAGAAGAGGGAGATTTACGACTGTGGGAGCCTGTTGTTTGGCCGAGTGCAAATTGTATAAAAGCTTCTATCAGATTAACAACTTTTCTTTAAATGCCTGAGTGAGACAGAGAGTTTTATGACTCTTCACCTGAACACTAATCTAAACACAGGAAGAAAACTCAAGTTTGGCTACAAGACCAGAGTGTTTTCTTTACTCTTAAGGAGGCCCATTTATCACCCTCTCTGGGGAGAGCGACAAGGTCACACAAAGGCTGGGACACACACTCTGACCCGCTAGATATGAATTTACACACTATGTTTTAAATATAGAAAACTACAGATTAGATTACTTTTAGTAAATTCATGCTGGTATGATAAAGAAAAATATCCCACTTATCAGATTATATTAACTGAAGCATGAGCATAATTTTAACCTAAATTTGAGCCTATTTAAAACAATGTTAATTTTCTCTAATATTTTAAACATGTAATTAGAGTTAAAGATAACATTAATTAAAGGTAACATTAAAACTAGCATATTAAGCTAATAATTCCAACAATTTAGAGCAGTAAAAGTCTGTCGCAGGGCAACACAGAGATAGACAGGACAAACAACCATGCACACACACCTAGGGAAAATTTAGAGAGACCAATTAACCTGACAGTCATGTTTTTGGACTGTGGGAGGAAGCTGGAGTACCCGGAGAGAACCCACCATGCACAGGGAGAACATGTAAACTCAGTGCAAAAAGACCCTGGGCCGTTAATCGAACCCAGGAGCTTCTTGCTGCAAGGAAACAGTGCTACCAACTGAGACCACTTCGTGGCAGTTTGTTACCAGAAAAAACACTCATCTCTTAGTAACAGATTAACAACAAAAATTGTTATTGTTAAAAAAAAAACATAAGATTTCTTCTACCCATTTGAAATACTACTTATTTTATGGTACATAACAAGAATTGTGATGTTTGTGAATTTGGCAGAAAAGTGAATTTATTTTTTTTTTTTTGTCCATCCACCCATCCATCCATTTTCTGTAAACCCTTGTCCCTTAGTGGGGTCGGGCTAACGTTCCGGGTGAGAGGCGGGGTGTTTTTTTTTTGTTGTTTTTTTTGTCATTGGCAGTAAATATATTATAAAACAGACATTCAACACAAAAGTAAAAATCTGATTTATTCTTCTTGGCAGTTTGTTACCAGAAAAAAACACTCATCTCTTAAAATCAAATTAATTATTGTTTATAAAACATAAGCTCTTTTGTAATACTGCTTATCTGCTTAGACATAAGGAATTTACAGTTAGGGAAAATCTGCAAAAGTAAAAATTGGATGTTTACTTCGTGGCACTTGGTTACCAAAAACGTGCTTATCTCTTAGCAACAGATTAACAACAAACATTGTTATTGTTCAAAACAACATACGATTTCTGCTGCTCCTTTGGAATACTACTTATCTTATACTACTTAACAAGTATTATGCAGTTGGTGAATTTGGCAGAAGAGTGAAAATGTTTCAATGCTCTCTTATGTATTGCTATATCTATTATAGACAACACCCACGGTGATCTGACTTTGGTGTGATTGGAGCTTTGCATCATTAATATCTTCATTACATGTAAAGCACAGGAACAATAGTTTTCTTCAACGTTAAAAGTCCTTTTTTAGCAGACAAACTGCTTCCTCCCTCTCCTCTTTCTAATTGACAGAAGACTTAAAGTTTAATTATACATGCATGATTTATTAAAACATTAAACTATAAGCTTTAGTGACATCAGGTCAATTACTTTAAGAGTGAATGATTTCATGAATGGAATACCTTGTATAAGAAACGGATCGCAACGGTTTACCACAGAGCATCTGATAATCTGAGGAGGAAAATCCATCCATTTTCTGTACACCCTTGTCCCTAGTGGGGTCAGGAGGGTTGCTGGTGTCTATCTCCAGTTAACGTTTCGGGCGAGATGCGGGGTCACCCTGGACATGTCGCAGAGCAACACAGACAGGACAAACAACCATGCACACGCACACCTAGGAGCAATTTAGAGAAACCAATTAACCTGACAGTCATGTTTTTGGACTGTGGGAGGAAGCTGAAGCACACAGGGAGAACATGCAAACTCCATGCAGAAAGACCCCAGGCCGGGAATCGCACCCAGGATGTTCTTGCTGCAAGGCAACAGCTTTACCAACAGCTTTACCACTGTGCAGTAGGAAAATGTAGAATAAATTACCACAGGCATCCTCTAGAACAAAAAAAAAGTTTTTGTTAGGAAATCCGTACAATGTTTTCTACTTAATTTGGCAGCAGTGATTTTGAGCAATGAATCTCTTCCAGTCTGTTAAAACTAAGAAGTATTTACTGGTAAATACAGTAAATAAGGGAATAAATCAGAAAAGTTTAAGTTATCCTTAAACTGCCCCCACTACTGCTAAAAAATAAGCATTTTAATCAACACAAAAATCTGAGTTTTTGCCATATGTCATTGTAAATAACTTACAACTGTATTGTCAATGTGGGATAAAAATTACATGCTTTTTTTTTACCACAAGCAGAAGCAAAATGACTTCTGTGTGTGAAGACAATGCCACACAGCTGTACTTTCTGACAAGAAAAAAATAACAATAACTGAAAGAATTGTCACAATTTTGAAAAATAAATTCCTGGTGTGAGGCATTTAAAGTAAAAATGTAAACCATTTTAGAAAAAAGAAGAAGATATGTTTTACAAATATCTCACAAACACTGCAGTAAAATCTAATAATTTGAAACAACAAAATATCTAAGACATGTTTTTGTAAAACTTGTCTTTAAAATATTATTCTGCTTTGAAGGCATTTTGGAGGAATAGATGCAGAAATCTGTGGAGAATGTCAGGCATCACGATTTGACCACATTTATATGACCAAATGTGCAAATCCTGCACTTTTCTCCGTGTTACTTACCCCTGACCTGCTGTTGAAAATGTAGCCATCAGCATTTTGCCACCTCTAATGATAGGTAATCACATTGGTTTCCTTCATAATTTTCTTCATAATGCCTTCAGTGTTGAGACACAACATCATAAACAACACACATTTAGGGATGTTTTAGACAGATGGTGATATCGCACTTAACAGAAAATGCAACAGAAGACATGTCTTTATGCCTCAATAAATAGACCACTGAGCATATTCATACTTGGAATAAAAGGTCATGAATTTACGTAATTACTTGATGATTTTATGCTTTACTTCGTGTTGAGAATCCTGAATGGCTTTGATCAGTGTGTTTCTGTATGTAGTGTATGTTTTTTTTAAAGTTTCCCAAAGAGCAGGGAAAAATACCATCAAAGTAATTTGTGTCAGTCTTTTCCCAGCCCTTTGGAAAAGTGAACTGGTGAGCAAGGCTGTTTGGAAACTAATACCCATGTTTGCTTATGCTCATTTCATTTCGCCTTGTACTCTATTCTGTTTCAAGGGTACAGAAAGCAAAGAGCCATAGATGAATTCAAATGCAGATGCAATCATTTGCAAACACTTTGAGCAGCTATAAATATGATGTTTATGAACTGGAGCTTAATTGTGTGATTGCAAGATTTCTGAATTTTGTTTTTCTATTAAAAATTATGGAAAACTTAGCCATGGCACCTTTAAAACAATTGACCGGCAAGTCAGAAATAAATCCTAGTCGTTTTTTTACTTTAATATGGTGCTATTTTATGAGAAATGCATAAAATATATATATATGAAAAAAAATATTTTGTTGCTTTAAAAACTGAAACTGTAAAAATTTGGAAGGGTCATAGTACTGTTTATATTTGAATGTAGATTGTAATACATCTAAGGCTTTCATAAGATTTTTAAGCATGCTCATATTTATATTATCTCATGAAAGCATGTTTACATAAGGGTGAGCAATTCTTAGGTTTTACCTGCCATTATTCCGCCTACTATCCTCCAAGTTTCTTCAACTTTTCTTTCATGAAATTATTTAAGGCCAGCTAAAATCAAACCTCCACAGATAGTATATCTAAGCTAGCAAGTCAACTAACACTAAGACAAAGTGGCATGTACTTATAAAATGAAACACAGTGAATGAAGCTCAACATTGCTTTAACTCATTCCATGACGAAAGCTCTCTGCAAACACTGATTCTGCACTGAACTTCCTCTGGTTTGTGTAAACTACTACAACTACTGGGATTTTAACAAGAACGTATGTTAAAATGTTCTTGTTAATGACTAGGCACAAACAATGTCACATTATTTGGCCCCATTTAACTTTCACAAGGTGTATCTTAATGATGGACAAAAATGCATTTATATTGAAATGTATTTATTTTTTTCAAATTAGCTATTAATGAAAACATTCTTTTTTTTCTGCAAACTAAACCTAAACGTCTGTGGCTTGTTGTAGGACTGGATAGTGTTGTGTTTTTGTTGCTATTTGCGGGTAGCAACACATTAATATGAATCAAGCAGTGAGTGCTTGTTGGCTAGCAGCTGTTTGAGGCCCCAGATCTAATCCCAAGAAGCACACCGGTTCCCAGCAAGTGCTAACTGCAGTGAGGCGTGTCAAAGAGATTTGTAATTGTGCTCTACAACACTTTGTATTTACAGCAGGGCAGAGAGGGTGGAGAGGAATTGGATCTCTAGATTATTTCCATGTATAATTTCTTATCTGGTGAAGTGCATCTCTTCTGCCTCTGCACTGATTGCCCCCTGCAGGCACTGCCTTTTACTCCCTGGGTGTGCCACCAATCTAGAAATTGAATTTAAGGAGTGGAAATTAGAAATGAGGGCATTTTCATTTCAGTTTATCTCACCAGTGAGACACTTTTACAAGGCTGCAAGGTGGAACTCCCACCCACTTGATACCCTTCACCTGATGATCTTGTCGCCTTCATCCCACTGGTGGCTTTTTATACCCATGTAGCAGCCCCTCTGTCCATTCTCACTCCCCTTGAGAGGGCGCTACATCTTAAAAACAGTCCATTTCCTATCCAAAATGTGCCACCTGCTTTTGGCATCTGGAATCCCTGGAAAATGTAGATAAATGAACAGAGCTACCTGAGGGATTTTATGAATCTACTTCTGCTTGGCAGATTCATTTACTCGCCGCCACAGAGAGCTGCACTGGTAAGCACAGATTACAGTGTACAGCGCTATTGGTCCCTCGCATTCCTCTGTCCTTTACACAGTTTGTACAAGGAATGAGAGGCTGCTGACCTGTGCTTTATCAATATTTCAAACTGTAAATGTAGCCTTGTGTTCTGCTGTCTTTCTTCAACTTATCATTACAACTAGAATGGACCTAGCAATGGCCTCAGAAAACTATAATATGTTTTTTTTAGTGCTTGATTTAATCTAGGGTCACTCTCTAGGAATTTGAGTAAATTGTATAGAACTGTGAAATGTCACGAAATGCACTGCTCCTCACTACTATTTACAGTACATCTGTAAATATGCTTTGTGCTATTGTTTCAGACCAATTAATTTAGATTTATTTCATATTGAATTTACAGTTTATTTAAATCATAGGATAAAAAAATTCAGCAGTGACTACACATCTGAAATAAATGTAATTGCTTACTAAAAATGTAGCATATACAAATGATTTTGATTTAGTATCAATTTCCATCAAGGGCAAACTTGTCTTTTCATACAAATAAGTAATTCTACAGTTTTTGCATCTGAAGTAAAGCACTTAGTTATATTTGTCTCCTCTTTTGAAAAAAGACAAAAAAAATCAACAAAGAAACAATCTACATCTGATTAAAATGCCCAAAAATGTTGACAGATTAATTATAATTTAATCAAATCTTATTTCTTTAGGCTTTCAAAATAGAAAAGATTCACTAAATAGTTACTAAATAGTCTGTCAATGCAAAATGGAAGTTAAAAAGAATGTAATCAGCATCCTTGTTGGGCTTTAAAGACAGGCAAATTCATATTTATCAGCGTGGTTGATTATGTGAAAGTAGATAACACATCAACTGAGCTTGATTCAAGCAGTGAAGTAAGAGGATTCCAAGTTTTGCCTTGAGGATTTAAGAGATTCCAATTTTTTTTTTAATCACAATTTATTTAATGTTATCTGTTTAAAATTAATTGTCAATAGTAATTCACCACACAGAATACATTCATTTCAAGGAATAAGGTTGCACTAATCAAACAGTGTATAGGTCATCAATTGCAAAACATGTAATCATAATTGTTGAGAGCATAAGCATTTATTATACAACAAATTTTATAACAATTATTTTACACGTTTTGGTAGGTAAACAATATTTCATAAGTACAAAAATATTGTAATGAAATATTTGTTTGTTTTTTTTTTAGTTTGTGACATTTCTAATACATCCCCATACAACTATAGCCTGCAATATATTCAGAATAATCATTTAGCTTAAGCTTAAATATTTTCAAAACAAAGTGATGCTTGACATTAGTTTGACTAAAGCTGCCTTTATGTCCCACGTTCATTATTTATGCTAGGAAACACCAGCTAAATTCGTCCCTAGTTTGGATGAATGCTCCTTTAATTTAGTATTTACTCAGAATTAATTGTGTAATTGAGACAGCTGAACTGGTGATCCAGAAACTGGCTGAAGCCAAGAAAGACGGTGTCTGCAGTTAACTTTTATTTTAGACCAACGTTATTGTTCCAAGATCCATGCAAAGAAACTGGTGTCATTATGTTTGAGAAAAGAAGTGAATCTGACTACCCGGTCCATTAACATTTTGGTGATTATCATTCAATATTCCCCTGACCAAATGAAGCTTATGTGCTCTATTACAACCTAAGCAGTCAGGATCTTACATTTTAAGCTTTGGCAGAGTGCAATACTTTACAAGATACCATCATATAAAATGGTAAGTGTCACGTTCTGAGATAATATTAATCCACATGTCGAATCATCACAAGACTTGGACTAAAATGTGAGACATTATTTATGTATAATATGTTTCAGAATGTGCATGAAGAAGTCTACATGGATCCAAGAAGGACACAATGTTTGACTGGGCAAAAGGTAGCCTGACAAAAGATGGATAAATAAAAGGAAAGCACAAGCTTATGGTTCTGAGATTTAAAGCAAATCCTGAGAGATGTGATCTTGGAGGTGAAATATCAGAGACAGTCCGGAGGGGAGCTTCATAGGGCGGTGGATTGTTAGAGATCTCAAAATTTCTGAGGCAGAGCAAATCGGTGGAAAGTGGGCAGGTAGTGATGGGACATTTGAAGCCCGGCTTTGAGGCGTGGAAAAAGGGGGAGTGTCAGATGAAGCTCCCCTTCAATGCTTGTGTTGTCTTGCTAGAAACCACGTGATCAAACAAACAAATAATACCGCACACGTAAGCTGTGTTTTGCATGTTGGCTTTAAAAATCATAACACAATGAGCAGAATTGCTTGCTGGGTTGTTGTAAGTAGTTTTATCAAACACATCAGCAGGGTTAAGACCTGAGAAAAGTGTTTTTTTTTATTGGCGGTGGCCAAAATGGAGTCAACAAAAGAAGAGGAAAACCTCTTTCACCTGGAAATATTTGGAAATGATAGCTCACTATAAGATTCTTCTTACATAAAAATTAACCCTCCAAGTGCATGCCCTCCAGAAATTTGATATAAATCCCAACAAGTTTTTGATAGTTGATCAGCAAAGATGTCTCTCAAAGAGCAGAAACAGACAGCCTGAGTGAAATTCTGCATGTAGCTAAATATAAAGGATCAGAACAACAAAACCCAGAAAAAGGGTATTTAGAAAAAAGCATATTCTGTCTGCCCCAACAAGCTCTGCACACCACATATCTTTATTGTCACCTACAGGTGGCTAGACTACTATATAGGAACATTTCTGCCAAGTAGGGGTTGGAAGTCCCACAAAGTGCGAGGCATCACCAAGTATATCGCAATTCAGATTTCTGAGTGAAATAAAATTTTTTGTGTGGTTAATCATACTATAGAATTATGTGGCCACTATCAGAATTTAGGCTGAATAGTTTAAAGCAACCTACATGCATTTTTGGGTTGTCACACAACAGCACACTGTTTAAAAATAGAATATGGATTTTGCCATCTTTGGATGTATTTTAATGTTATTCACCAATGGGAGGCGGCAGTCATGTCACAAAATCCTAAGACAAGGGAAAGTAACAAGAGAAAACACAACTAGTAACAGTATCCTTTTGTGGAACATTGACTACAACTTCTGTCGAAAAGTCTGTTTGGATGTGTGTTCAGATCAAAAGTTGTCCAAGATGTGATGTGATGTGATGTGATACGCTTTACTGACAGTCTTTTTTCATAATTTCATGATTACAATTTTCAGCCATTGTATACATCTGGATTTACTGCACCTGGCTTTTTCTAGAGCATAATTATGATGCATGTCTTTGAAAACTGTTGGATACAAGTTCCCAGATATTTAGCATCTGGGAAACCCAGCCAATATTCACATTAGGGATTCATGTTCATAGTGATTCAAGTCTAATCAAGGACATCCATGAGTAAAAAGCTGGATCCTTATGTGTCCTCAATGTTTTGCTAAATTTAAGTTGATTCTGTTTCCCATTTGAAACTCAGCTAAAGTCTATATGGGCCAGGAGAGTTTGTCAATATGGGTTGTATTTTGTTTTTGCCAAAATCTATGCAAGTCCATTCTTTGCCTAAATCTTGACAAAATTATTTGGATATCTGCATGTCAAAAACAATAAAGGAATGATTCATAGAAGTTCCTCATTAAACTATGATAACACCTTGCAACTGTCACATGAAAAAAGCAATAGGTAAGCTCTGTGAAAAAACATTACAGATAAAACATTTACATTTTCCGCCTGCCTATCCTTGAATACTGTACCTCCAGAGTGCATATTCTGAGTGTTAACAATGTTGTCATCTTTTATGTACAATATGATATGTATCCACGTTTTAATAATGGAAATTGCTTGATGTTGCGGTAGAATAGTACAAGAACATCCATTGCTGTGCATGCCGTTCCATGGTCATGCTTAGAGTCATCTGTCACAGTAAATAGATGCTTTTCTCCTTCAAATCGATTCAAAGAAAAACATTGGTCTTAACATGCTTTTCTTTATTAAAAGAATTTGTATAGAAGAATGTCAAAGAATAATGAAAGTTTTTTTTTTTAGCAAATATTTTAAATCTGGCACATTATTTTTGAAAAATCTCTACTCCCATTAGAGGCCATTAATGTATTATTATATTGCATTTGTAACCACAAATGATCAGAAGACATCACATTCAGCAGTAACAGTAGGTTTTACTCTGAATATGCATTCCTTACTACTATAAACAAAAATACTCATAATAACTGATAAATAAAAAAGTGAAATATAAGAAGCAAAGAATTACATGGATTCAGTCTCATATCCAAAAAGGGATGGGAAGATGTACAAACTTATTTAATTCCACCCCTTCTCCAAAACAAACATAATTAACTCAAAACAATTTATCCTTCTCGCTCTCTAATATTGTTTTATACTTGTGTCAATGTTTGCACATTAATAATTAAAAATGTAATAGTTCTATGTATGAAGTTCAGTAAATACAACAAGTTAACTCACAATTTAAATTCCACAATCCAGATTTTTTTTAGTAACACTATGAAAATAGCAATATGTGTCCTGACAGTTCCGATCATTCTTTTTCAAACATTGTCTCTGTCATTTCATGTAGTCTTGAAACTTGGTGAGGCTGCAGGACTTTAGGATATGCATCCAGGAAGAATGTCTCTGCAAAATACATAATGCACCATTTTTTTTAATTACCAATGTCTTCCTCGGTGTTGTAAGCTTATCAACTTATTTGTCAGTGACTACACATTTCTATAAAGTTCAAGGACAGTACACGGCTTAAAATTCCTCCTCCTTGCCTATTTCTGCACCTGAATGCTAAGTAGGTGGTCAAGCCTGTGTTGCTTTCTGAATTATAGGGTTGCATAACAAGCTGTCTTGCACTCTTAAACTCGGGTTGTTGTTTTCTTTTTTACATGTCTTGAAGGATTACATCGGGACTGTTTCTATGACTAAATGACAGCTTTCAAACTTGCTCTATCTCCAAAGCATATCTACTTATGGTGGTTTGCCAAATATTTTTAAAATGCCTCTGATGTACTCATATCCTAAAAAGTTTCAAAAAGTGGAACAATGTCATTTATATAAATAAATTGAAAATGCTTTCTAATGACTTTTAAGCAGTTTTCTGAAAATATTTATGCATAAAAGGCTCCTAGTAGTTGATTCTTTTTTTTTTTATCCCTTGAAGTGCGCTTTAACTTTCCTTTTATGTCAACCCTCAAGCACACATCTGCTTTGGAAGTAAAACTGTTCCAGTGTTAACCTGGTGCTGGTGCTTACCTAAAAAAGATTTATCTCTGTTTCCACCGTCAAAGCATGCACTCTGGTTCTCTAGTTTGGTTTTGCCAACACCACTTTACAAACATCACCAATTCCCTGCATGGCTGGATGTGACTCATTGAGACTTGCCACTGATCAAAACATTGGTTGTGCCAAGTTTAAAACTTTCTGGTTAGTTAAAAGCACAAAAAGTAAAAGCACTGATCTTCATCATCGTTGAAGTGAGATAAGCACTGGAATGACAAAAGCTAATTGTCTTTCTCCTTACGCATTTTACTTTAATAAAAATTGCTTGCCATGTAAGCTGCTAATGCTTCAAAAGGTGAGGTCTTCGTTTTTATGTAGTCATGCTGGCAAACAACTTTAGGCAATAAAAGTCAGTCCAAACAGTTTTTGTGTGAAATACTCATTAAGAAAATCTAAGTGATTTATTTAAATTAAATTAATTAATTTGACATGTATCTGAAAATGATGTGCAATGAGTTTGTCTTCCATAGTTTATGGTTTTAATACATCAGCTTTCCTGCATCCTCAACTACAGTAATTCCTCTTTCATAACCACACAGTGGCTGAACAGTTACCATGGCGAATTTACTGCTCCATGCTATATAATCAGGAGTATGACGTATTGGGACAATTCTCTGTGTCAACATCAAAGTCAACCTTGTAGAGTCTTGAACATTATTACAATAGAGCGCAGCAGGTGGGTTGCTATTAATATGGAAGTCCAGCAATTTGATCACTGCATAATTAAAATTTTATAGCCAATAGAAGAGTAACTGCATGCCCGACAATCGCCCTCTCTTCTATCACAATAAATGTACAGATTTTTGTTCCAGCTGTGTCAGAAACATTAAAGATATGTCCCTTTAACTATTGTTCCTAGCCAGGCAGTTTACGTCATCTTGCTACATTTGACAAAAAATATTGATAATAAACTTAACCAGTCATACAGTAAAATCTGTAATAGCAGTACCACACTAGCTGCCACCTTTGTACAGTCCCATTATACAGTTAGCCTTGTTACTCTACTTCTGTTACAAGATGCTGTTGTGAACCCTAGGCTGTTTCATATGAAATAAACCCAGCAGTGGGAATCTTTGACTAGCTTTCACAAATGACGTTTATAAGTAATTTTCTATAGTTTACTCATAGACTGTAAGAAAATTATAGTTTTATGACTAAGATAGACAATATCTATCAGTATGAGACCACACAGATAATTTGGTATGATCAAGTATTGCCTTCTATGCTTTCTATAATGCTCAACAGGCCCATACAGGTCATAGAACAAAACAGATGGGATTAGAGTACAACGTAACGTTTTCAGATAAAAACTATAAGAATATGAGTTATTATTCTTCTAATTATTATGTGCAACTGGATTACTTATAGATGAGATTTTAGCATTTCCATTACTATTCATGGCTGTACTTCATGAAAATACCTAATTAAAAAATCAAACAGCATTTAATTGCATGTGTGGAAAATGGTTTGTTTACAGGAACAAACATGGAAGTAGGACGGATGAAATGGCAATATGATGATGTGAACTGGGGATACAAATTAGTGAAGTGGCAAACTGATCCAAAGCAGATAATCTACAAGGTGTTAAGTAGGTGAGGAGTGAATGTGCATAACATGGAAGAGTGCTTTATTAGAGTGTAGATTTAAGTAATATGTTATTCATAAAGAAATCAAAATACTTGTATACACAGTAGAGAAATCTTGAAATTACAAACTTCTGACAAGGTAAAAAAAAATCCATATCTGAACCATCATCGAATTTTCTTTTTATCATCGAGATCATTCAGTTATTTTGTAATGACAAACTTTCATTAAAAAATTGTTGTGATGTTTGTCATACCATGCAATTCTTGTAACATTGATTTGACTGTTTTTTAGTATTTAAGTTATTCTTACAAGAATGGGTTTTCAGTTTTATTTAATCTCTCAACAAAAGCAGTTATTCAAACATTTAACTGAATTGTGAGCAACTGCTTAGCCTTGAAAGGAAGCAAAGTTATCTAAAGGCAAAACACGACCCTGAAAATCCAGGAGCATGAAAACTAGTGTGGTAATTAGATGCTAAATTAGTCTACGTGGACCAATTAGGCAGGACAAGACATGGGGGCTCTGTAATGCTTTGTCAACAGAAATGAAACCAGTACAAGGAGACAGACGGGTTGTTGAAGAACGAGTCTGAATGAGAGACAGAAAAAGGGAGGAGGGTATGAGAGCATGTACACTGATTAAAGGGAAAAAGAGGATCAAAGAGATTTTATTTGGCATGTGTGTGAAGATTAAACAAACCTTTAGAAGAAAAAAAGGGACCCATCATTTCCTGTGTTAAGTTTGAATTAAATTTTAATGTAGAAACATTGCTTGATCTCTTTTACAAATCATGATGCTTTGATTTCGATGCTTTAAATGTAAGTGGAGTCTCTCCGAGCAGTGCTGACTCTCGAGATCTTCTTTAAATTTCGTTAGACCCGTATACAGTACTTTCTTCTCAAAACTTGCTGATCTTTTTATACGTTTTTCATATAGATATATGCTTTTGAAGTTTGACCACTAATTAAAGAGGAAATGTTAGTTCAGTCCAAAAACTTGCATACTTTTCAAGGAAATCTTTCTACTTTTTTAGTTTACATTTTGTCTCCTCAACATCTATTATATGGAGTGCTCAACAACATTATTTAAAAGCTATGTAGTATTTAAAGGTGTTGCTTCCTTTATGAGCACCATTACATGTCTAGCAGCTTTGCCTAATAACTGATTTGATTTGTAACCAGTTGCCAAAGACAAAGGGATATTAAACAATTCCTATCGATTTCACCTGCATTTGCAATTGTTATACTATAATTATATGGTGGAAAAGTAATACTTCTGCTGACTCTCTGTTTTTTCCACTTTTGTAATGGCGCTGATACGAGCACACCATCGTTGACTTTTAACATTATATCTTCTACAAATAATTCAGTCCTAAATCAAAACTTTCTCTGAAAACAAAATAAAATTTCTGTTCTAATGGAATAGAATGGAACAATAAAAAACATTTGTAGAGACATTGGCAAAATCTATGGTATGTTTCAGTTTTATGTTCTGTAAACTAAGGCGTAGTAATATTGTTACAAGTATTTCTGTGCAACAACTTGATTGGGCAACAAAAAATAACAGATATGATATTTGCTCCAATCACCATGTAGCATGCTCTACCATTTTAGTTTCATTATTTTACAGCTGAAGTATTGAAATTTTATATGCCTTAAGTTGATCCCTTGATTACCGTTACATGGCTGCAGCAATGGCCCATAAAACCTTGACTGTCTGGATGTGCAGACTATGTTCGTTTTGTTGGCGCAGCTGCAAGACGAAGATAAGAGCACTGATGATAACAACCTGTCGGCATACTGACATTTCTTTGGACACTCAGAAATGAGCTGTTAGCCACAACCCTGCAGAAAAGAATCACAGTTTAAGAGAGTAAGTGTTTTTGTAAGCTATATACTTGCAAAATGAAACATATATTCTAAGCTGCGTTGCTTGTTTTCCTTTTTCAGATTTGTTTTGTTTATCCCCCAAAAAATTGATGTACAACAAATAAGTCCTTCCAGTGCAAAAACAGTGAAGCTACGCTGTGCATTCACAAAACTCAACTAAGACAATAATAAATGACAAATTATTTCAGTTTGTTAATGTTAAGTGAGACCCATAATGAATTAAATAGCTTTATTAAATGCAAATGTCAGCTTTCTGACATTTCAATTTAAAAAGGTTTCATTTCTCCTAATGAACTATTGTTAATGTAGACAGCTTTCATTGACAATAAGACAGCTATTCTAAAATGTGATATATTGGGACAGGTCTTCTAAACAAAAAATTATATTTCTCTTTTATCCTTATCTTATAAAATAGTTGGTCAGAAACCAGGTGTTGGGAAATTGTAATACATGTTAGATGCAAATAAATATGCATTAATAATTCAAACCAGAGTTACTGTGCTCTCTTCTGGTGGGGTTTGGCCTTTAGCCACATCAATTCCCAGGTAAATCTAAAGTAAAATATCAGTTATTGACAGTACTAAAATTAAAAAGATGAACATCAGGTTCATCTTTATCCTGCATTATTGCAAATGTACAACAGTTCAAGTTTAAGCTGCAGTTCATAAGCTTTATCATGATGTTGAGTTTTGCAACAGCTATGTTAATGTAAGTGCCTGAGTTAACATTAGTTACATGAATCCCAAATAGTGACATTTGCTGGTGGTGTGTTAGGCCTACAGAACTTTGCAGGGTGGGGGTGTTTTCAGTAATTTCAGGTGTATACGTCTTGATATTTGCAGTGCGGAATTTATCTTAGAGGAATTATCCTGTGAAATCTTTGATCATCCTTTCTTTACCTTTGGGGAAATATTTGGATGCATCTGTGGTCCTTGGTTGGCTCAAGGGTGACGCATACCTTTTAATATTAAGGAAATATAGGTAACCTAGTCTGAAGTGTAAAACTTCTCTTTCGTTTGAACCAAGCATTAACACCCACAGCACTAACCTTTACAACTTTTTATATCAGTTATTTGTTCATTTTATGTATTTACTTTGGACGTGGACAGATGTCCCAGATGGAATGGCACACACTTGCCCTTGCCCTGCTGGAGCTACAGTTAAACTCAATAAAATATGGTTGAGGTCACCTGGGACCTCGTGCATAGAAGAGTGCACAGCTTTCATACTGAAAGTTTGCTGTTGGGAGAAATTCTGAGACTTAGGGCACATAAAAAAATGATACAACAATGTATTTATGTTACCAGCAACAGACCTAGGGGGAATCTAGAGCGGCAACAAATTAGACACAGGTTAAGGAGCACTGTGTAACTAAAATACTAGTAACAAAGTGATAGTTATAAACAAAATGGCAGTTATGAACCAGTTGTTAAAAAAAACAGTCTTCTCATCATGCCAACATATTAATGACAGCATAATATGAGACAGAAAATTTGTGAAAAAATCTACAGCCATCTGCTGAAATCCACCACTGTGGTAGCAATATAAGAGCCAGGAAAAAGGTTTTAGTGCTGTGAATCAGGCTCGTGTACACACTGCCAAATGTGCGAATGACAGAGAACCAACTTACCGCTACAGGAAAACTGTGGCTTTTCTGTTTCATCTATGGCCATGCTAACTAGCCTGAGCTTTCATGACAAACCCTGGTATCCAACTGATGATCAAATGGAGATAAAGATGCCAGCAATGTAGGTTTTAGTGCATCGTTTTCCCAAGAGGGTGAGCACAATGAGCATGTGAATGCCTAATTTAGCAGTCCTTTGGCAGCACCAGGTGGGGCTTCTGATGGAAAGTCTTTATGTTGAAATCTGCTGGGGGTCCTTAAATAGATCCCTTTTTGACCAATTTAAAGAAAAAAATTGAACTTGAGAGCACTCCTGTTGGGCGATCCAAACTGAAAGACTACAGGATGCAGATGTTGAAGAGACATCAAGTGACATTGCTTCTCTGTGATTCACTGGCACCTTGGCTGACCCCTGGCTTCCTCTGCAGTAGAATCCAAAGAAAAGGCTCAACCTCATCCTATTGCTTCACAAACAAAGAATGTCAGGAAAACAAATGGGTTGCGTGGGACAGCTGACCACTTGAGTCAGGGCTATGTAAATTGTGGCTAAACAAATGTCTCTCCATCCATTGCTCTGTATGTCTGGTCTTTTGATTTGTTTGCAGCGGTTTAAGAAATATTGCATCCTCTAATGACTACTCGGGTTCTTAATGCCACTTGAGGTACCCTTGCAATTGGTGGCAGTTTTATGAGTGGAGACTGTGTTAAACTATGGATGAAAATGCAGGGATAAATGTTCATCTTTCCTGAGAGCCCACACTGATGAAATTATTTTATGTCTTTGAGTTCAAGAGCTCAAAAAGCTAAAAATGTAACCTTGTCAAATCAGTGCTTATGAAAAACAGGTTTATATCCCAAAGTAAACTTAACTCTATTGTCACATTAGTACTGAGAAATGTAGTATGTTAGCACAGATAAAACATCCTCATTTTCATTTATGCACAAATGTCCTGTCTGTCAAGAAGGACATAAATCCTAATACTACTCTAAGGCTTAATGTACTTATTGAACTACAAATAAACTAACAAAGTGAAATAAAACATTTAATCTTATTTCGGAGATTTTATGAAACACAATCTACAGTTTAAAAAAGACACATAGTGGATAGGAATTTAATGTACACAGCATTCCTGTTGTTATGAGTAGATAATGACCTACCATTTTGAGAAATTATATTGAAGTCGGTGTGAATCTCAAAGAAGGAAGATGAATGTGTTTTCTGGAGTGAAAACCATGGAGTGAGGAATAACAAGTTAGCAGGCAGAGGAGATTAGGGAGATGATAAGGTGGAAAAACAAGAAAAAATGCAACATCGATGACAAATTATGAAGAAATTTAAGGGAAAGAACACTACAAAGGTGAGGTACAGGAAGTAGAGTTCAAAGAATCATACAGAGCACAGAATAAATGGGAAATAAGAGGCTACGTTCAGTAAACGTGTCACATGTGGTGTAAATTGTTACGAACCAGCCTACATCAGGATTAAAAGTACAAATCCAAACAAAAATCATCTTGACAAAAGGCTCACTTAACAAGCAACGTTCAGTCAAAACAGAATGAATATTTGGATTTCATTTAACATTATAAACTTTTATTTTGTTTACATAAGCACACATACTTTTATCATGCAGTGTATCATCCACAAACTCACTTGAGCCACACTTACCACCCAATGAATATGTTTTATAGAGCCATTCCTCTTTTTATTACATTCCCCAAACTCTCTCTTACATAATAAATGTATTACCCAAATGGTTATCTCCAAAACAACATTTTTGTATTTCGAAGTGAAGAATTATAGGAGCACTATAACAGAATACCACAGCACTATAGTTTTTGTCAAACATAACATAATTTCCTGAAGAGTCCTTCAAATCCCTTTTCTAATTAAAATAAATTACAAACTGTTTTCTTTGCTCTTCAAGTACTGCATAATTAGTTTTGAATAGACATTTTTGAGTATATTGGTAATTGAAATATTATAAGTGTTCCAACTAGTCTGTAAAAAAAATCCCAGGACTATCAGACCAAGACCTCCATTATTAACAGACAAGAAGGACATCCACTTACTATTCCAGTGTTGCACATTACATTTGAGGGCCATAAAAACACAAATCACATAACAAGGTGAGATCAAGCAATCTGTCATGCCACAATAACTTTTAGATCACTATGAATTAAGTCAGTCTCACTCTTAGATTTTCTGGTTTCTAAATCATATTTGTCCAGTAAGGAATTTTTTTGTTCATTTATATTTGGTTGGGTTGCATACATGAGTCTTCGGTTTAAGTGTGCAAGTGGTGGCTGAAGTGATATTTACACCAGCTTCTTTGGGCTGCAATATATGTAAAATGAGATTCAGCTCCTCTAGGAGCCACAAGGCATACTAAAGTTACCATGAAACCATACTAAAGTGGAAAGAGAGCAGGTGACATTTTAAGGTCTTTATTTATAGCTTCAAGCTACTTTGAGTAGTAATGATAAACATGTTTCCAGCAGTGAAAATTGTAATACATTTGTTGTAGTACCTGGAAAGCATGTGTTGTGTGTAACAACATGTTCTTTGTTTTTTGTTTTTTTTTTCGCATTGAGTTTTAAGCCCAGCACTGAGCTTATGCTCAGTGTACAAAACAATATGGACAAAGCCAATCTTTGTTACTCCCCAATGTTTCCTCGTTTGTGCCTTTCCACATGGTTAAATGTTCTGATGTGGCTCCTGGGGAATGTACTTATTTATTTAGATAGAGTAAGCCATTGCTAGTTGTATATTATAAAGATCTTAGCTTTTTCACGCTGATAATTTGAGGGTTTAAAATACAATAATATGTCACACAATTTACAAAGTTACACTTGGTTGGAAACCTTTTTCCGATATTTGCTCTCTGGCTACTAGAAACAATAGAAACATGAACGCAATGTTTAAAAATTCACATATTTGTAATGCCGTCTACCTATTTTATTTGGATTCATTCATTTACAAGTTGCTACATTGTGAAACTGAATAAATCTTGTTTGTGATTCTTGTGATTGAAATTGCATTTGAAGAATTCCAACAAAAAAAGTCTGTTTTCATTCATCATGATGAGGCAAAATCCCTGTTTGTGTCCACCTTAGAGACTAATCTCAAATGCAGCTAAATGGTAACATTTTCAATACTGAGAGAGTTTCTTTACTCCTCATAGACTGTGTTTGCACTGGCTGGCATTTCACACAGTGAGAGGGACTGTTGTAATAATTCATTATGATTGATCAGCATGGTGGGAGAGCAGATGTCCTTTTTGTATATCTACAAATACCTTGGGGGTTTGTTGGCATGTCGGGGGGGAAAAAAAGAGGACCCCACTTCACCTAAGATAATCATTCTGCAGAGATGTACAGTATCTTGCAAAATTATTCATGCCCTGTAAACCATAAACCTAAGTGTATTTTGTTGGGACTTTACAAGATATACCAACACAAAATACATTGGAGAGTAAAGAATGCATGATTTGGATTTTTAATTCATTTATTTACATATTAAAAGCTGTAATCTATATAGTTGGTAAATTATAAGGGAGATTTTGTCAGTCGGTCTTGTTGTCTGCAATATAACATGCAAATTCTTTGTAACCACACTGCAGTAAAGGCATAATAGTAGTGTGGACAACAATTCACACCGAGTATGTAAAATATAAAGGATAATATGATATCCATGTACCGTCCTGTCAAACTAAATGACAAAATAGAGCAACATGCTGTTCCTTAACACAGATTTTTTTAAGGATGAAATTAGCTCAGTAGCGGTCTATTATTTTACCCAGCATGGAGGCTATGTTTTTTGACATTTATTTATTTTCGGGTTTTTTTTTTTTCTTTGTTCAAGCATCAGTCAAGGTGACCCTCCTTTTTCAATAGTGTGGCCCACAGCCTACATAATATCAGTGGAGGCGGCGTGTGCTGCACAAAGTGAGCATTGTGGATAGTAATAAGGTATTTTATCCCATGTAGTGTGACATGATGAAAGACAGTGGATGGGTAGCCTGAGATGCCTTACTATCAGTGTGACAGTGGTGGACAAGTCTGCTCCCACACGCATTTCAGTGATAATGGGCATTTTTCAAGGATGGTTGGCTTAACACATGATGATTTCAGGAAGGTTTTTTTCCTTCTTTTGTGCATGTCATTGTCTTTGAAATAGATAATGACTGTACTTTGACACACACTAGTTACACAAAATTTGAGACATGGCCTGGCTGTAGGGGCGTTTTTAAAATATCTAAAAAATTAAGATGAAGCAGTGTGTGTTTGGCTATTTGTATAATAAATAACCAAGAAAGGTCATTTGACATATATGTGCTTTTTTTTGTGGTATGTACAAGAGTCTTGGCTATGACCAGGCACAGGATATTTTTCTGTTTCTCACTTATGCCGCTACAGTAATTAAAACCAAATTTTGTCAACATGCAGTCAGATTACCACAAAGAAAATTTGACAGTAAAATCCCGTTATCTATACGTTAGTATTAGGAGGGCTGGGTGGGGGAGGGTAATGTCTTAAAATGTGTGTAATGTGATTACCCGAGTATTGGCTTATGTGCGCGTCCTATTTGCTCCTAGGCTTTAAATGGTTTTCTGTTACCCTTCCTGGTGTTTCAGGTTTTTTTGTGAATGCTAAAACTCAGAAATTTTGGCAAAAACAAATTTCTGTTTGATGTTATATGTTCCTTACATAAATAACGGTACAAAGAGCAATAATAGTTTCTTCCAATTTTTTCACTAATAATTAACTTGCTGTTTATACCCTTTTTCCTTGACTTTGTAAAATTAACTCTTGCTATGTGGTTTTTGGAAATTTTTACTAATTAGTTTGGTTTAATATTCAGGACTGTAAAATAGGTCAAAGTCAGCTGGGGATCTGTGTTCAAAACACTGTGTAAATTAATAAATCTCAGTAAACATTTTTTAATGATACGTTTTGCTTCAACTGTGGAACTGTTCATTAGCTGTTCTCTTCCTCGCTTCTTCCTTTGGTTTCTCCATCAGAATATTTGGCCAAACAAACCAAGATAACCAATGAGCAGCATCACAAACACTGGTAACCGCTAGTGCATCTATCGCAACATACAAAACAAAGTTTTCTGTGGAGCTGTCACAGTCAAATAATTAACTAATTACAGCACTCGGTCAAACATCAACATCCATGACAGGAACAACACAGAATCTGACTAGACAAACAATCGGACGTACTTATACTCACTCAGATTACTTAAGAACAGATAGTTTTCCAAGCCGAATCACCCGTACATACAAAATTCAAATCAAGGGACTTTCTTGCTATAATATAACAGCACTTCTATAAAACCCGTGTGGCTCCATTTTCGTTTTATTTGTGCTAATTTCATTTCTGCTTCTGGAAAAAAGAAAAAGGTAAAATGTGGTTATTAAACAACAGACTTAGTAGAAACCATTATGTTGGAAAAGTTGTCGCAAAGCCTAATTAGTTGTTCACTATTTAACATTATTTACACATGAACAGTCCAATCTAATTTTTATTTTTCAACACGATTCACAATTTGCATTTATGAACATGTTTCATGTACCGACAGTTTCAGTGGAAGGAACAGACATTGTACACCAGCTTCTAGAATATCCAAACAAAGAAATTGTCAAATTTAACTTCATTTTTTCATTGTTGCAGAATCCACTTTTGAATTATGGTCCTCCAAATGGAAAAAAAAAAAAAAAAAAAAAAGAAGTTTAGTTCTGGCCAAAGGGAGCACTTTACTCTGAAGGGTGCACTTCATTTTAAGTGCATCCCCTACTGAGTGTACAATATATTTCATTAAGAGATAGAAATCCAGGCAGGTCAGGGGTTCTATTAAGGCCTTCTCTTCCCTGAAGACTAACAACCACATACGGCTTACTTGGAAAATGCAGTTTAGTGCCTGCCCACGCTCAAAGAAGGAGGAATTAGAGACATATTAATGTGATACACAATAGCACTCCATACAAAAACTTTGCCTTCAGCCTCGCTTTTTTCTTTTTTTTGATTGAAGCCTTGAGGGAGGAAAAATCCACATCATACACCTAACATGTAAATACAATAAAATGGATTGGCAGCTAATGAGCATAGCTCTACACACATTTAATATATAGACGTGTAGTAAATCAGGTCTAACTTCCTAAATATGTTCCTTTTGTAGCTTGTGTTTGTCATGATCCACAGGTGTTTTTGTTATGATTGTTTCTTTGTTGGGTTCTTCCATGTCGCTGCCTGACTGTGATCATGAACATAAAATAAAATTGCATATCCTAGTTACATAAATGTGCATGTGGTTAACAATAAGACTTTTCTGGAGTCATGTATTGTTTCAGTCTGCTTTGGTTGGAGTCTGTTAACATCATGCATCTTGACCTATTAACATTTGCCCACCGTACCCATCAAAAACCTCTAAATCTATCAGATTGTTATGTCACCTCTTATCTGCATATATTATGTAGCAACACCGCATATTTTTTGTTGAATTTAGATCTGGACTCTAACTGTGCCATTCAAATAAAATATATACAGTAGTTTCTTCCCCATGAAGTCATTTGTTGATTTGAATGTATGCACAGAATCACAGTAGTGCTGTAAAATAAAATCCTTATCTCCAGCTGTCCAACAAACATCTCAAGGTTTGATCAAAACAAACAATTGGAACTATCCATTTTTTCATCTGCTGTAAAAAAAAATACATTAAAAACTCCAGTTCAGTGTTTTGTATAGATAACAAGATATAGATAAATGCAGATTTTTAAGGCAAACTTACCTTTAGTGGTCCACAGGTTTATGTCCAGTTTCATCATATACCATAAATCGTTCTTCCACAAGGTTTTACAAAATTTTAGCCAGGCAGAACAAAAGATGCATTGTAAAATGAGCTGATAATGGAATGGTTAGTATTGAATGTATAGATTCAGGATTGACTAAGCTGTGATGTATCAATCTGTAAATATGATTGTGTGGGGTTAGAGTAGAGTTAAGTTTGACTTTATTGAACATAGAGGAGGTGGTATTGAGTAATCTCACCATATTATTAGATTAAGTTTCCCAAATGGGTGGTATACAGCCATAAGCTATATTGTTTCATTTGATTATGCAACTTTACTTTTTTTAGCAGAGGAAAAACTGTTATTTTCCATATTTGGTTTGCTGTGCAAACCACTCACCATGCTATGGTATGAAACAGAAGAAGAAACTGGAGATTTTTGTCACATGTCACAACCAGTGCTTACCAGAATGTCCTGCAGTTCCTTTGGAGTTTGTGTTGGCCTCTTGGCAGTCTCCTTTACAAACTTTTGTTTTAATTGCCATTTTGAAGAAACCTTGAGTTTTTGTAATGCAATGGCTGTAAATTTTAGCATCAGAGTGTATACACCTATGCTTCTAGGTTATTAAATATGCAGTCGTTTTTTGTATATTTTAGCAAATCTCATCTTTTCTTGGAAATAAAGATGAAACAAAACACTTTAAATGTGGCACGTTTTCTTTGTCATTGTCTATTTTTTTTTTTACATCACAACAACCTAGTATTTTAATATTGGTGTGTGCACTTTCAAAAAGCCACTGTAGCTATCATCTTTAGGAACTGCAGATAAGCTGTTTAGTTCCAATATTTACATTTGGACTGCTGAAAATTAAATCTGACGTCATGGAAATGGTTATTTTAGAGACGCAGACACAATAACACTATTTCAGCCTCTCAATTATGCCTAATGCGGCTCCTGACTTCATCACTAGGTCCTAAAATGCTGCCCCTAATGTATCTATAAAGCAATTACCGTGTGCTCCAAGGATTAATGAATATAACTTGCTGTTTTGTGTACTTTTTTCTCTGTAGATTAAAGTACCCATTAGTCACAATGCTCTAGAATTTGATAAGACTAATCCTGCAGCATGACATTCAGAGGGGCATTAAATAGTTTTCAATAGATAGAAATAATAGAGCAAAAAGCCCATAGAGCCATAGAGTATTTGAAAGAATGTCTTAAGGAGAAAATTGTATTTTCATTGGGACAGTGATGGCTAGAAGAGAGTAAAAAAGACAGAATCCAGATTGGTGTCAGTTACAACTTAATAAAAACAGACTAGCTGTTAAAGTGATTTTTATTTATTTATTTTTGGGTGGGTGGGGGATGGGGAGAGCACTAGCACAAATGCGTACTGATTTTATGTCTTTCAGCGTTCCCGTAAACAAGCAAAGATTCATCGAGTGCACTCTAAATGTTTGCACTCTGACATTTTAAATAAATAATGAGAAATGGTGTTGTCTCTTCGAGTAGGTCATTTAATTCATGAATAGATCTTTTTCACTTTTCAAATTTATGCTGTAATGTATCTGCTGCATATGTCACAGCTGAAAAATGATCAACTTTTGACTTTACTTGTGAGTCATCAACGTAAGAAAAGATATTTTTAAACACACATGCAGTGAGGAATTTTAGAATTAAAGCTGCCAGATAAAAAGATCCTAAATCAATCTTATTTTTTATTACCTTCACTGCTACAGGAAAGTAGCATCATTTGGTTAAGACACAGAAAGAATTTGATTAGTAAGACCTTGTTTTCAATTGGTCGGATTTTTCAAATTATGCTCTGGTTTGATTGACTAATCACTGGAGGCTATGTGATTTTCAATGTAAACAAATGGCTTTATGGCTGAATACTCAGAGTTCAACTTGGCACGATCCAACACTCCTCATGCCAGAGTCTGAGCACGCCCTGAGTCAAAAATGATAATTACAATATTTACTATAAATACTCAACTGTGGCAGCAGTCTGTGATTGATAACTGTACATGCACTTAGGAATATGTGAAACATACAGCCAAACAGAGGCAACAGTGATGTGTTATATAGAGCTACTGAGACTAAATGGTTGTGACAACACACTGTTGGCTTGTATACACTGAAATGCTGTAAGATTACTTTTATTATTGATACAAAGATTGAACATGACACATAACAGGACAGGACATCGAGGAACAAAGACAAAGTAGCACAGTAAAGGAAGTAATGGCGAATAAATTTAGCAGTGAGAATATCTAGAGTAAGTCAAGTAGAATACCACAGTAAAACCCACCGACATAATGTTTATTTGTTCAATAATACAAAAGTAATCTTCACTATTAAAAAACACTGAGGACCACTAATGATAAAGACATAGGAGTTAAATGAGTTATGTCATTATGACAGCTAAAGTAGAGCAGCTTAACTTTTTCCATGTTTTCAAACATTGATAAAAATCCATTTCACAATATTCCAAAAGGTCTATATTAAGGTGTACATAATATTTTATATTAAACTAACTGTGAAAAGGAAATTATTGTAAACATTAATTTCTTGCCCATTAATATATAGGCAATTTTAAGAAATTAAAATTGCTAAGATATTAATGGGCAATATTAATGGGGCATCACAGAGCAATCAAGGCTGTGATTGCAAACATTTAACACGGCTGCAAGACATATGCTGAGAAAAGAAAAGATTTGACAAGAATCATCAGAAGAATCATCAGCAAGCAGAACTGCAGCCCACTGGAGTGTCCAGAACAAGTTATCACTGCTTAGAGACATGGCCATGGTAAAGAAGACAGACACCCCAAACTGAACAATAAACATTAAGACAGAAGAGTCTGTTGAGATTTCCAGAGGGTTTATAGAATAAGGAGATTAACTGGCTTCTGGATGAATGAACAACAGGCAAAAAGTTCCACTTTGACTTGGAGACTTGCAAGGTTGAGGTAGAGAAGAAGTATGGGCTTGTATTTTTAAAGATGAGCAAGTAGAATCAATTCAGGTGAAAAGGTGACTCAAGCTATATAAAAAATACACTTTCTTGAAGCTGTGGTACACAAAAAAGTCAATATATTTCATTAAGACCATGGTTTTTAATGCAGGTTAATAATCCACTATGAGTCAAAGTACTCTACTGTATTGTTAGCCAGTAAAGGACTTAATGATTAAAGGATAATGACATGACCTCTCCCTCACTTAAATTAAATCCCATTCAGACCTTGAAGGCTCTTCTTAAACATGAGATTTGTCTCAGTGTCTAGTTGCTGCTATAAAAACGCTGAGTCAGCAGAACAGGAAAATGACTCCATCAATTGAAGCCTTGTGACTGTTACTGAAGAGAAGGGTAAAGGTTGTAGTCATTGGTATATATATATATATA
>CAEGAE010027965.1:0-40277 GCA_903067095.1 Girardinus metallicus
AAAAAGAAAGAGAACAAAAACTAAACCGAACACAACCATCAACCACAATAATCAAAGAAAAAAGGAAAGGAAGAGAAAAAAAAAAAAGAAAAGGAGGGGGGGGGGGGGGGGGGGGGGGGGGGGGGTTATTCAGGAGGAAAAAAAAAATTGAATAATCTTTCTTTTGGAAATTGCAAACAGATAATGAGGACTCTTTAACCTCGGATAAGTCGTACGTTTCACATGAAAGGTTAAAAGATGTTTTTTTTTTTTTAAATTGCAAAAAGAAGGCTCATGCTTGCTTATAGTAATTTATAACCAAATAACAAAAATATGTATATATTTAAAAACAAAGATTGATAAATAAAGATGATCATGCTTCATCAAGCACCTCTAAATGCAAATGTTAAGCTAAAATAAAGAAAGTAAAAATAAAGTACGGCATTGCATCAGTGAACAGGGGTGTGAGGTCAACATTTCGCATTTCACTGATTAAAACAGTCATTTGCATTTTCTAATCAAGCAATATTAAAATTTTTTTGATTCCTCTAAATCGTGGCTCTGGAAATCCTTTCACTGACAAATAAAAGCCCACTTTGTAATCAAAAAAATAAAAAGAATTGATAAAAGTGCTGATCATCAATAGTCGAGCGACAGGACAGGAAGACCCATAGGGCAGGAGTGAACAGAGGTGGAAAATTAAAGCGGAGTGATACGGCTCCTTTTCTAGCCTCCCTCCCTTCAAGCACATGCAAATGAGTCCGTGCTGCTTAACTGCATCATTTATGTGGATAATAGCGGCATCATCATTACGGGGGGAACTCAAATTAAATTACATCACAATTAGCATAACAAAGTGATTGGTTAAACTTTCAAAACAAATAACGCGGCTCGGCTAATGAACAGTGTTAATTGGCCGGTGAGCGTTCTAAATAAAACACGGAGGTAAACATGTGTTTCAGTTAAACAAATTCAAAAATTCTGTTGTTTTGTTTCAACGGGAAGAAAAACAACAAAAAGAGAAGATTTCATGAATACTGCCAGGGGGATTGCAAGCTAAAATATAAAATGTGTAGCATTTAATTTTATTGTGCTAAAGAACCTATTATACGCCAGACTCTGGAGAACAATGTAAATTATCTGCCTTCAGAATGGAGTTTGGCCAATTCTCCGTGTGAGCTAATCACATAGCTCATTATGCATTAGGGTATTAAATTATGAAGAAGAGTCCCTTTCGCATTCCTGCACAAAGCCCTATGAAATGTTAATAATATGCCCACAATAGCCCAATACTGAGCCTCACTCACGCTCATCAATATTTAAGTAAACAAATGATCCCGCTCGCCTTTGATAAGGATAATTAGCGCTTCGACAATGATGTGTCTCGTGACCTCTCATCTTTTCAAACTATACATCTGCTCTGAAGAATTTGGATTTTTTTCCCCCCCAAAAACAAACAAGTCAAATTTTCAGCACTTTCAAAACACAATTATTTCTATCAATTTTAAAAATGCAAGTAATGCATCTTGTCTTTTTTAGTTTATTGATCAGTGATTATCATAGCAACATCTGATTCAACACGAGTGCAGAGAGAGAGAGAGAGAAAAAAGTCACATTTACACAATCACACATCCACCTTGGTGCATGCACCCGCGCACGCACACACTATAGCAATTCATCAGCACTAATTAAGCAGCAGATTAACAGAGCCCGCAGACTGAGGCTGAACAGCTCCACAGTGGGACGACCAACGTGGGGGGAAGGCAGCCCGGCAATAAAACACAGCCATTAAACACAGTCAAGAGCCTGGAGTCGACTACGGATGACAGAAGATTGATGGGTGGGTGACCGGATGGATAGATGGATGGATTGATGAAGGGATGGACAGAGTGGAGTGTGCGTGGCATTTTTTTTCCCGTTTTTTTTCTTTTTTTTTTTTTTACCTGAAGAAGTTGAGGAGTGCCAGAGATCTTGACCGGACAACAGAGAGCTCGCCTCTGCCACCGGCGGCGAGGGTGTCTCGCAGCGACGCCCGCAACTCGACTGGTGTCACCGTGTGAAGAGGCAACACTATCTGTGTCATCACTTCAGCCGTGTTTATGGGGGATAGCATCATAAACAAGCCGCCTCCCCCCCACCACCACCACCAACACCACCACGTCCACCACCTCCCCGCCCTGGTTGCCCCCCAACCCCCAACACCACCTCTTGCTACCTCGCTCTCTCTCCCCTCCTCTCGCCACCTCACTGCCACTATGCCATTCATGCATACTTAAATCACCCTTGCCCTATTAAAAAAGAAGGAAAGAAAGAAAGACTTTTGTGACAATTATTCTATCATTTCCAGTTGTCAGTGGGGCAATTACAGACAGGGGGCCCCTGAACAGGTCAGACATGCAGGCCCAAAAGAGGAGGCTCAACTTGGGAGAGAGGGAATAGAATGGGAGGGGGCAACGCAGAGGGTGTGTGTGCAGAGATGGTGGGTTCTTTCTCTCCTCGTTGGATATAATTAGACTTTCATTTACCCAGTCTGCTGCTTATCAATTTTTGTATTTCCTTGAAAACTTCACTTTTTTTCCATTCAAAAAAATAAATACATAAAAAAATCTAATTCTTTTGAGGGTTTTTTTTTCCACGGTTCATTTCAACAACCTTAAAATTAATTTAAATCCTTCAATAAGTTAGAAAAAGAGAGAAAAAAACAGTTAAATCCATGCTTTCTAAGTGCAATAGTGCACAAGTGCACGTCCAGGTGCTCCCTGCATGTGGGTGGGTCCTGTGTGTGTGTGCGCGCGCCAGAGAGAGTGTGTGAGCAGAGGTACACATGTGGACTGCTTCGACTCGTTGAAGGATGCGTGCCGGCTCTCTGCTCGCATGCTCTCGCTGCTCCGATCATGCATCTGCTTTACTAAGGTGGGATAAAAAATACATATATATAAAAAAATATGTTTCTTTCGCTCGCTCGCACATGTGGACTGGTTTTCGAGACAGGGGCACGGAGACAGAAGCGGGGCTGGAGGAACGCTGCTAAGAGAGGTGCAATCGCCGCGAAGGTATGTGTCTCTGGCTTTATTCGGAGCTTTTCTTTTCAGTCCTGATTGTGCGTAGGTCAAAGTGTGTGTGTGCGTGTGTGTGTGTGTGTGTGTAGGCGTGTGCGTTTGTGGGTAAAGAATCTGAAAAGGATTAGTGAAAGCCTGAGCGTCAGTCCGAGTCCTACGCTGAGCTCGAGCAGAAAGTAAAGAGCACTTAAAAACAATTAGCAACATCAGATCCGTGCATTTCCAACCTGCACGCTGTCACAAAGCACTCCAAGTACATGCCAAAATAGAGTCGCAAAGATGAAAATGACCTACCTTTTAAACAACGAGGGAGAAATCCACTCTCCTCTGTAAGAAGCATTTGAAGAAGTATTCTTAGAAACCTGACAGCAATACTGTGTCAAAAAAACAAATCAAAAAAAAAAAAAACACAAGCAAAAAAAAAAAACTGGAGAGACAGTCGCAGAAAACAGAATGAAAAGTAAGGGGGGGAAAAAGAGGAAAAAATGTAGAGAGGGCAACTAGCTGGCGCTTACTGTCAAAGACATCACCAGAGAAGTATTTACGGCCGTATTTACAGTAGTGCGCGGGGAGAGCACCTCTGCCTGGTCACGTCTGAGAGACAGTTGCCGTTTCAGCGCTGCCTAATTAAAACAAGTCAGGCAGCCCCGCTGGATTGTTTTGACGCCTGAGGACCAATAGTACACAAAAACCAGTGGCTTGATCGGGGGGGGCAGGGGGCGGGGGGAGGAGGAGGAGGACAGGAGGGGGTGCCGGTGGAGGGATGATGGGATGGGGTGGTGGTGGGGGGGGATGTGGCTTGTCGTGGGGAGTGGAGGAGAGGGGGCGGAGGGTGGCGAGAGTTGGCAAAGAAATAGTGAGAAGGAAAGAGGAGGAAGAGGAGGGAGGGATTTGTGGGGCGGGGGCTGTGGGTAGAGGAGGAGGTGATGGGGGGTGTTCTGGAGGAATCTGAAAGGGGAGGGGGACTACAAAGGTTGAAAACTGCACGGGGAGACCACCACATGCAGCGTGCATGCAGTTTCTCCAAGACAAAATTCTAAAGTGACGCTTGAGACTTCCTTTGTCACAATGTAAGGACCACATCTGCATTTATGATGCCTTGATAGGCCTTTAAAAAAGAAACTTTTTACTGACTATTAGAGAAAAAGGTAAGACGTTGAATACTTCTAAGATTTCTTTTTTTTTTTTAACAGTTCAAGAAATCAAAATGTGCTTTTAAAGACGTGCCATAACCTGATTTAGCAATCTAAACTGATTTACTAGAGTATGTTTCACAAGACCTTCCAACGTGGACTCAAATGTGATGCACTGTGTCTCCCCCACACACACACACACCCCACTGTAAACAATACACAACAGGCAATGAAACGGAACATTTAGGGGCTAATGGTGTTTGCCGATTCTTTTGTCACTTTTTTTTCTCCTCTCTCCCCCTCTCTCTTGCATGCCACAGATGTTTTTCTTAGACGCTCCAACAGACAGGAATCCACTGGCAAGAAGAAAGCCCCGGTCTTCCCCACAAGAGCAAGAGTACAAAGCCCCCCAGTCTGCACACAGCAGATGCGGGGAAAGCTAGTCCATCTGCCACCAGCTTGCTGAGCCACATGGGCATGAGAGCTTTAATGCAAGAGGAGTGAGGTGGGGGGGGGACATTTATTTCTTTATCTCTATAGGTCTAGGGCATTTCTATAGAAAAAAGTTGGTAACAAAATCAAATAAACTATGAGCAAGGAAGAGATTCTGCTTTAAATGTAACACTGTATTTACACACAATTCTTTTGACTTATTTTTTGGTGTAAACCAAATGCTACAGTTAATCCCACTCTGATCAATTAATGATTATTGCATGTTTAATAATGCTAGCTATACCACATATTTTTAGAGTAACATATTTTGAGCAAACACTTAGTTTTACTATCTCTGCTATTTTTCCCCAACTGTAAAAACTAATAAATAACCAAGACATATTTTGCTTGCTTTTGTGCAAGAAGAGCTGCAGAAGCCTTTTCTCAGCCAGGTTATCAGTGCTATAAATCAACAGGTGGGGAAGGGGAGAAGTGGGGAAATTAGGTCACTTCTGCAATTTCTCTGAAATCTCATTAAATAGTAGGAACACTGACATATCCTTGGTGCTGTTTGATACTGCTGACTAGCCCATGCCTACATGTGTTTAGCAGAAGTATAACACGGGTTAAGGACCACTCTGCCTCCCAGCTCTGAGTTGTGCACTAGTATGATTTAGCAGACTCTGAATAGTACATTATCTCTGCAGCTCTGTTGAGGCATATTTCAGCTGCACGATATTATTAAGAGCTGCAACACACACCAGAAGATGTAGTGTTTTCATTAGTGTCAACCAACGGAGCTCTAAGGCGGAGGCGATAAACACTAAACAATCGTGGCGGAGTCTGAGGCTGTAGTGCAGGGAATCAAAAGGGGCTAACGTTAAAGAACTGCTGTTAATTGCTCTAAGCATCAACATGATTCAAGTAATTTCTCCCATTTCTCTTTAAGCACCAAAGGCTTTAAATGACAGAACTCCTCAGAAACATTTTGAGGGGTGGAGGATGGTTAGGTGGAGATGGGATGGGAAAGGGGGGATTGTTATGCCCATTTCTTCATATTTCTGACAATTGTGTGCCTTCTCCCCTCAGGTGTTTATTCCCTCCATGACTCCTCTTCTGGGGGTTTCTGCTACCAAGGTCAGGGGATACAAGCAAGCCCACCAGCGCACTGATGAGGTGGCAGCAGAAAAACGGGGGAGAGAAACAGACATGTTGAGTGGGTACAGTGAGGAGGGTAGGGGTGGCGGCTGGTTACCAACCTTGGCAAGAGCAGCAGGAGCGTCATGACAACGGCAGCGGAGGATGTTGACTTTCAATTCATCTCAACGCAGTGATTTCAGCGGTTTGCACACAACTACTGCGACTTTTGAAACCATTCATTTTCAATTAAGGTTGCGACAAAGTGAATTGCTTTGGGGTAATTAGATACAGACAGGCAGAGTTGGTTTACCAGTCACTTCATCACACAAGATGGTGAGAAGAATAGCTTGAGAGTTGCAGCAATTGCTTGACATTAAACTGATTAATCTCCAGGTTCTGCGAGCATCAGGAATATTTTGAGTTGCATCTAGAAACTGGACAATGATTGAGGTCGACATTTTTTCAACTTAATTAGCTTTGACCAGTAGTTCTTCGGAAGCACAAAAACAAAATTCCAGCACTGAATGAACCATACAACACTAGTAGGTTGTGATGTTAAACCCTCTTCAGTGTGGACACTGTTACAGAGTTAAGCCTCAAATTTGGCCATTTTCCATAAGAGTGAGGTCTTTGAAGATGAAATCAGATGAAAGACTAAAGCTGTTGGAAAATATTTAAAAGGAAAATATTTCCCAGATTCATTCAGGCTGTCACAAAAGAATTGTTTTATTTATCTATTTTACAAATTTAAGAGTTCAATTAAGAGACTATTTTCTTTAGGAGTAAAGATTAAACCCGACAGTTAGCAGCACCTTGCACACTAAGTCTTGTTGTATGATGCTATAACAATTAGTTATCTTTGTGACGGCACCTCTGCTTCTTGAATAAATAATTAATTAGAATCCACAACAGGAAGGGTAGAAAATTACTTGTTGAATTCTGCCAATAATAGTTCTTAAAAAGAACTAGGAATGAGTAAAACCAGTATCAGCTTAAAAATCTGACTCACAAAGCTTTAGCTTCCTGAAAATTTTTAAATTGGGCACAACATTCACGGCATCTCTAGAAGTATGAGACAAAAAACTGCTGTTAATTGTTCTAATATCAACAGCCTTAGTTTTCCCTTCTTGTTATTCTTTTGACTTCCCTCATCTCACATTAAATCTAATACTATTTTCACTTCACAAGAAAGAAAATCCAATGTTTCAAAAAATAAACCCACATGCATGAAATAAAGCATACCCCTATTCATTCTTTGTCAATCAAATGTTTCACAAGCACAAGTTGTGATCTGTAAAATCCAGGCCCAAATACTACTACTACAACCAATAATAATAATAATAATAATAAGGCAAATAAGGCCTAATGGCTCAGAAGGGCTCTTTTAAAGTCCTGGGCAATGTTGATCACACAATATGTTGCTTATGGCCACAAAGCAGAGGCCATTACAGACCGGTGATTATATAAGTGGTTGGAAGGCAGCACCATTTTAATATACTGTACTTAAGCACCAGGGTATCCATGGCAACTTGCACTTTCACCATGCATTCAGAAATCCCTAATGAAATGTCTATTAAGGGGATGATAATGACAGTGTCCAAATATATTTGCATATGTGTTTCAGTGGGAAAAGAGAGCGCATAATGAAGGTGGATGGGTCCCTGATCACTGCAATGATAATTTTGTGTATTTTGGGGGGGACTTTTGAGAGGTGCGGGGAATATTTTCACTGTCACAGTAATAAAAACCTTGGTCATCTCTTCTAATGCTTATAGAATTGATTGTTGTGAGTGAGAGTGTGAACTGAGGTTTTATTGCCTTCCTCTGGATATCTCCACATGTGACTTCCATTTGCGTCTTTGGCTGACTTCCAAACAGGACATCCCTGAGAGACTGTTTGCTTGACTCAATATCAACAGCCTTAGTAAGCAGCTGGGGGGAGGAAGTCTAACCAAGCCCAGCCTTGGCTTCCTATTGAAAATAAACCAGATTCTACCTTTGCTAGGCCCAGAAATATCAACTCACGCTGCAAGGAACCGTGCCCAGCCCTCGGCAGCGGTCCGCCTGTGCCACTTGAAGGCTTAATGATACCTATACCTCCCCTCCAGCTGCTTCTGCCGCCGCTGCTGCTGCACACACAGACGGCAGGTGGGCGGGAATTAAAGTATACATTACAGCAGAAAAACAAAAGAGATCGAAATGACAGAAGTCAGGCAGTTCAAGCTGACCCGGCCTCTTGAAACGAAGGAGCTGGGATACGAGCGACAGACACTTCAGGTTAAATTGGCACTCCCGCATGCCTCCTCTTATTTTCCTCACCACCACAACTGCCCTCAAAGCCAAACCCCTTCCTAAAAAAAAAAAAAAAAAAAAAGACCTGCTTTTGTTCAAAAGCATATTTGAATTAAATGAGTTGCTGGAATCAAATCCTCAGCTGAGATGAATACATTTGTGCAAGAAAGAGCTGCCACCGCAGTTTACCTATTATATAGCAGACTGGAACTGGATGAAAGAGAGGAGCAACATGAGCTAATGTTATTTCATAGTAGCTGAGATGTGATGTAGTAAGGAAGGAAGCAGGTTTATTAAGTTCTTAAAGAAATCACACACCATTAATAGTTTTCTTATTTTCTGTGTGTGTGTGCGTGGGTGGGCGTGTGTGTGTGTGTATGTTCGCCTCTAACACTAGGAAATTTTACGTTTGCAATATAACAGGGGAACAGCATTCAAATTCTACCCCCAACCTACTGGAGGCAGTATTGCACTCAAGCTTTAATTGCCACTGAAAAAGTAAAGTGCTTGGCTAAACCATCAAACTTATTCTAGAAAGGTCAACAGATTGTGCTAAAGTTAAAAGACTAGGTTTGTGTAAGTAAATATGCATGGCATGCTTTTAGTACTTTATACAGTGTCCTTCTTTTTAAGGAATTAAATAAATAGAACTGATTATTTCACCATTTGGCAGTTAGTATCCGTGTGGGTTTTATTCTGGACTGGAATAAAACCCACAACTGTGAGAAAGTTTGTGTCAATTCATTGGACAGGGGGACATTTTGTATCCAGTCAAACAAACCAATAGTTTAAAATTATTTTTCCATGTTCCTCTAATGTTTTACTGTCTGAAAATGTGGGTTTATGACTTCCATAAATAATATTTACCAGCAGGTGGCTTCTTAATGTTATTTTAATATGATGAAGGGTGAATCTGTCATAATTCACAGGAGTTAGCTGATCTCTGTCCTTAACAGAGATCAGGACAAGGGATTTAAGCATTCTTCTTGAATATCTATACAGCATTAAAACTAAACACCAACTAAAACGAACTAAACACCAACCATTGCGTGTCACACCAAAGTGACACGCAATGGTTTCATTAAATAGTTTGTCGACGGGTCAGAAATTGAAGTAAGTTATGTTGAAATGGCAACATGTACAAAATGATGGTAAAAATTGTTAAAACAACTAAAAGCCTGTATCCTAAGGTAACTGTGGCAAACCATGTTTGACTGTTTGAAAGAAATAGTCCCTATAAAATGTTTGAGTGACTGATTCAAATGTTCTCCCTGGAATAACAACGGCTGGTTGAGCATTTTAATTTCTACCACTGCTCTAGTATGTCATCAAGATTAAAAGGCATCCGGAAATGTGAGGTTTAATAGCCATTTCATGCTTTCAGGTTTCCTGTTTGGGATGAATCTGAAACCAGTTTATGACAATGATCTGTAGCAGCCTCGGCTCTGCCAAAAAGATTATCATTCCCAGAACCACAAAGCTACACAGTTGACTGACGGAGAGGCAGGCTTCACTGGCAGTCAAAAGAGCACAACACCTGTATATGCAATGCAACCACCACTACCTAACATCCATGGAATCCAAGAAGCAGTGAAAAAATGCTTGCGTTTTATGGGGCATAAAGAAACGTAACAATTAACACCAACTTTCACAATGCTGAATTTATGCGGCGTTATCTCCAAAAGGTCGGAAAAAGGACGTTAGGGTCCAAGTCTTGCTCATTTACCTGTTTACGTAGCAGCTATTCAGTCATGACCAAAAGCCCTTTATTTAACTAGATACAAATTACACGTAACAAAAGAAAAAAAAGTTTGGATAAAATTAATTCAGAAAAATTATTCCAAGGTAAGAATAATAAAGTCATTAGATGGAAAAGTCAAACTCTCATATTCTCCTCACCGCGGCTAATTCAGATCTAATTTTTACTAGCCACTAATTTAAGGGTGATGGGTGGGGAATAGGAATTACATCTGGAGGTAATTGAATGTGTGGAACAGAGCCCAGTGGAGGCTGAAATACCCCCAAGTCACCTACACTAACACCCTCCCCCCCCATCCACCACCACCACCCTCCAACCACTCCACTCCCCTCCCGTATACATACACATACACACAGACACGAAAAGGAGCAAGGCAGACAAGACATAGAGGAGGAACTATTTAGGTGAGTGGGACTTCCTGAGAAGTGAGACGACACTTTCCACAAAGATGTTTTCATTGTGCTGTCACCAGACACAGGCTGGAGAGGATATACAGTCGGTGCAGCAAGGCTCAGGCGGGGAGACAGACAGAAACACTGATAAATGAGAGAAGGAGTGAGAATCTTAGAAGGTACAGCCTTCTCCAGACAGCTGTGCCGGATCAGGATTTAATAAATAGATAAATATGTGCAGTTTAGGAAAGGTTGGGGGTTAATTTGGACTTCACAGTTGGGCCTGCTGTAAAAGCTTAGACTTTATGAGGAGGTCTCCTTCTCAAGTGACCAGCTACATCTGGGCAGGCCAATTGTGCGCCCTAATAAATGGCACAGTTTTTTTTAATGATCTGCAGTTTCAAAGCTTTGAGTAAAGAGTAACCAGCTGCACTGGTTTCACTGTACCCATGCAAACTTAGCCGCCATTTAAAAAGGTCAAATGGCGTCGTTTCCATTTACCAAAAACAAAAACAATACAGGATGTTAGTATTTTTTCTGCTAGAGTCGTATTTGAGTGAAACATCTTCTGTGAAGAAATTTTAGACTTTTTTTTTTAGTTACAACCAACTTTTGAAACTTGAGACTATTTTGAAATGATCCACAATTAGGAAATGAACTCATGGCAGGTGAGCATGTAAAAATTGGAAATAAAAGGAAAACACATTAGGAGCTAATGAATATTATGTTTTTATGGAAAAATGGGTATAGTATTTAGTATTTTTAATTTTACAGTTAGCACCGCTGTGACTAAAATTTTGTGATCAGACAAGTCCAATTTTATTTATTTATTTTCAAAATTCATACTCCTTTTACTTTATTTGATTCTCTGAGAAACCCCTGTCTCATTTCTTGTCAAAAACATTTTATTGTTAAGTGAAAAAAACATACTATCTAAACTTACCATGATTATGAATACTTTTGGGCCCAACTGTACCTATATGTCTGAAAGTTTCACAGCAAAGTTGTTCTAGTTTATACAAATTTTTTATGAAACAACAAAGACAGACTTATTTGGAATATTTGCTTAGAGGCTTCCGGGTCTTAGACTTTGTTTTAAATGAGTAAAATCCTGTTTTACATTAACTGCTCTCTTAAATATTGCTTAAAATCCATGATCGTAGGAAAACGGAATCAGCAAAATATTTTCGACCGGTGCATTTCCAATGTATTTTCAAACAATTTAAGAAGAAAAAAAAATCTTAATTGTCAAAAAATAACCTTTAACATTGTAGTGTAGTGTTAAAAGATTCATCTTGTACTTTCAAGAAATAAGTTTGGTATTTGTAAGGATAAAAAGACTCACAGTGGTTATGTTTGAATAATTTTCTTGATTATATTGAATAGACTCCCTATAAAAATGTGAGAAAATAAAATTGCAAGTTTCGCTCCAAATAGTCCCTGCAGGAGGACGTTAGCATGTAGAGAAACTTGTCTTGGTCTATTCCACACCTGAACCCCCTGCTCTTCACTTAAAACTCTTTGACATCCCTTCAACACTAAATGTGTTTTCCAAATGAAAATAAACGGAGTCCAACTGGTTTGAGGCAGTCATACTCTGGAATATGAGATCAAATAAAGGCTTCTGTGGAGGCTGAAAAGAAAAATGAAATGGCTTCAGAGGGGAGATGTACCAAGTAATAAAATTACTCCTTTATATCTTCCTAAACAGCATATGTTCCCTGGAGTGGGAGAAGGCCTCACTTTGGTCAAAGACAAGTATGCAAGTGGCAATTTTTTTTCCTCCGGGGAAGATTCCCCGATACACTTCTTCACACTTGGCGCACGGCAATTTTCTTGAAAACGAGAAACTATTTCGGCAACAAGTTAAGCGGAACTTTGGAAGTTTCACTTTGATGATGGTCTGTCCACGCGTCCTCATTGAAAGGTGTGTTCCATTAAACCGGAACAGCAAAGTTTATAAGCACATTGCTTTTTAGACGAGTTCGAACTCGGCTGAAATGTTCACCTGAACAGTTGCATTTTCTTCTAATGCACAAAACTTACTAAGAGCTGACCACAATGTACCGCAAACACAGTAAATCCTTTTTGGGGTGAAAAAGAAATAATAATTCTCCGCTTAAAAATTGACTGACTAATCCAGTTATACAAGCAACGTCCTATTTGGCATTGGCGGAAACTAACTGCTTAAAATCATGCAATTGATTTGTATTATTTAAAAGCTGGTCACAATAATATTCAGATGGACTTTTTCACTATAGCAGAAAGGCTGTATTAAAGGAAAATTTGCAATTGGAAAGAATACATTATAATTCATTATACAGGCGCTATTAAACCTTCAGTAAAAATGCTTTGGTACAAGAATCGAGCCACTTATCAGACCTACTCACTACCTTTAAAAGCTGCCCATGTTCAGTGCTCTGAGTGGCAAAAAAGCAATCGCTGATGACTTTAAAATAGGACTAGATGTACAATTTAGCAAACTAAAACAGCACACAAGGAATTTTAAGAATCAAAGCTCATATCTGTTCTAAAAGAATATAATCAAAGGAGAGTCAAGATGATTGTAGCTGATTTTTTTTTAAAAAGAGCTCTGTAAATACATATTTTTTAAAATTAATGGAACGACTTGACTTGACATGTCATGTGAAAGTATTCATATCCTTGAATATTTACACATTTTGACACATTAAAACCACAAGCAACAGTGTAGATTATTTATTTTAACAAAAAAAATAGAACAGAAAGCTTGATGAAATATTGGTTTGCACATGCATAGTCAGATTTTTTTTTTTTTTTTAAAAAAGGCCATGTTTGCTTTGTCCCTTTGGTCAACGGCCTGTTGTTGATGGATGATTCAATTTTTTATTTTTTTCAAAAATAGCTTGCTCTGTGTTTAGCATCTGTCCATCACATTGCTACCACCGTGTTCCACAATGGGGATAGTGTATTCAGGATGATGTCTATTGTTTATCCAATGCAAATTAAAAAAGATTTCCGTAAGTAATCAGCTGATTCTATTCAAGTACAGAAGTATGTCACAGTTTTTGATTTTAACCTGCAAAAACCTTTGAAAATCATGCCATCCTTTAGCCTTTATATCACAATTACAATGTAATTTGATTTGGCTCATCACATGAAATTCCACTGAAGCACGCGGCATTTTGTGGATTAACTGGGACAAAAAGGATAAGAATTAAAATCTATAAAAAATGCACATTCTAAATATATGCAATCCAGATTTAATGCAAAGAAATGCACAGGGCTTATAGATATTCCTGAGCATCTTTCCAAGACTTTATTCATTCATTTACAACAAACTGAACCAATTGCTTCCAGATGTAGGCAGATGTCTCCATCTCCATTTGTTTTATAGAGTTTTGGCATATAATTAAGCATCTTATGCCAGGCTGATGATGTTTGCGCTGTGACTATGAATTCATTTCTGGCATGAATATAATACGGTAGTTCTTTCCTCGCTGACAAACTGCTAGATTATTGTTTACAAACATTCCCAAGTAAAGAGCAGACTCATTACAGTTCGCTTGACACTACGCCCTGAAAATAGCAAACCAAGCGTGCATCTGCGGTTTACACTTGTCAAGCCTGATGACTTTTAATTTATGAAGGAGGCACCCAATTAGAGTGGGAGAGCAACAGTTTTCAGCATTTGGACAACTTGGAAAAAAAAAAAATCTAGTTTTTGGCAGCATCGTCTTGTTGTTGCCCCTTGTTTAAGCCTGCTGCTGTCCATTTTAGAAGACAAATGGTGAAAAAGGGCTGTTTCTGACAGCTTAAAAGTACCCATCAGCTGCCTCTGAGACATCTCCCCGCACGTCCGTTCCCAAAAACCTCCCCAAACAAACACGAGGCTCCACTTCAAATACATAGCAGGGCTATTAGGTAATCCTCTCCTTTGTTCATTCTCTCAGAGCCTCGTTCCACCTCTTCTTGCCTTAGAGCTGACACAAGCATAGGAGTACCCCCCGCCCCGAATCGAGTGGCTCGGAAATACACATATGTTGTCTTATGTTTTTGGGGCAAGGGGCTGAAGATTTTTTGCGCTAAAGTTGCTTAAGAGGTCAAAGACAGGAAGAGGTTTTCAGCACAGGGTCTCCGTTTCAGATGGGACAAATCTGAGGTTTTCTTTCGGATATTCAATTTCCTGCGAGGCAACCTAGCAGACTTACAGTAGTGTCTGAGCATGGAGGGGAAGGCTCCAGAGACTTAGGACTCTTGTCTGTGAATTGTTGCACCCCCTCTTAGTCAACTGCTTCATAGCTTGCATGTGTTGCTTCCACCTAAGCCTGGGAAATCAATCAATTGTCAAAGAAATACCTCTTACGCCAGATGTGGTACTTTGAAAACAATATATATTAAAGTCCAGAGATTGCTTAAATGAAACATTTCTGAAAGGTTAAATTGTCCGCTTTGAAATTCAACTTTGTACTTTTTGTATCTCCTCAAAGTTAGTTAAATAAGTGTGTGAAAGTTTCAGCTTGAAATATATCTGAACAATTTAAGGCGAATGAGAGACAAATGTTTCTCTAGCAGGTGACTTTTTCCTTTTGTTCTTTTTACAAGCCCTCAGTAGTTCCGCTTCTTGACACATACACACAAAGCATAATTATAAATGCAAGACTTGCTATAGGGAGCTGAACTTTTCACACCTTTCAAAGCCACAAAATTGGATGGTTTTGTGGTTTGTGCAGCTGCCCCTCTGCACTAATGCAAGGCGGTGTCATATGAAAAATATTCCTCTCCCCAAACCACAGGGGCTGGTCATTAATGAAACACAGGCTGAGCGGTGAGGTCATACAGAGTCTAGATTTCAGCAGCCACACTTAAAAAACCGCTCAGAGAGAATAGAGCAACAAGAACACAAATCAGATTCCAGCTCCAAGGACGGGGAAAATAAATAAATAGAGCGAGGTGCTGGCCCCCTCTCACATTTTCCCCCCAGTGCTCTGCAAACAACCGTCAACTGCAGCTCAGAAACAGCTCACAATGAAAGCAGACTAAACAATCTGGTCCGAGCCAAGGAAAATGCTAAGCAACTCTGCACACAGGATGCCTCACCCTAATAGCCAACTATCAAATCTCACAATGGAATTGAGCCATTTGGCAACATATCTCACAGCAATCTAGACGGCGCACCTTTAGTTTTAACAAAGTGTAGCGCAGATTAAAAACGGGAACTTAAGTTTCATTGACAGATAAATGTCTGTTAGATATAAGTTGGGTTTGTGCAGCTTACATAAAAGTAACAAACCGCAAATGTGTTTCATATTTCACACACCTACAGGTTTCGCCTTTTTTTTTTAATAAAACCACAAACTTAAATGTATTTTTTCTAGGATTTTAGGGAATAAACAAACACAAAATAGTGCATCGTTATGCTTTACCTCAGAATGGACTCAAAAGACCACAAAGAAACAACAAACACGGTAATGGCATTTTGTTCTTGCTGCGGTGATTATTTATAAGGAAATATTGGCTCTACAAAATATTTACTCTCTGGGCCTCAATACGAAGTGTGACTGATCAACATAAGGTAGCTAAAAATAAGAGATGGCAGCATCATGCAGTGAGGCGAGGTGGTTTCTACAATGTTTTGATGCAAAGGGGCTAATAAATAAATGAATAAAAATCTCATGTTTCAGAATGATATTAGGAAACAAGGTTTTAAGGCAATGAATAATTTTCCTTCCACTTCACAAGAAATCCCACTAAAATACATTAAAGTTTGTGATCGTAGCACAATAAGAAGTAAAAAAAATAAATAAATAAAACATCGGGGGTGCGAATACTTTTGCAACAACCTCGTATGTGCATTCTAGGTGGGAAAAAAAGTTTTGTGTTAAATAAGAACCTTGGGTCTTGTAAATGAGTGATTAAAATCATCACCATTAAGATAAACATGACAAATGGGTCCCCGAAGATGTGCATGGCGAGGAGGAAGAGGCAAAGGGCAAGCCCAAGTAAGCAAGAGGGATCGGCACAGTGTGTTCCGGAGGTGGGTATGCACTAGTAACAGGAACCTTGGGACTGACAAAAAAAAAACAAAAAAAAACTGGGTTACCAGAAGGGGAGCGGGCTCTAAACAGGAAACTAATGGGAAAGTCTCCACCATCCACCATGTGGCATTGTATTTTCAAGCCAGTCAAAGCCACACTCACAGAGACCCCATGACTTCAAACAGCCAAAATAGCAGCACATTCATGAAACAGAACAGAACTACAGGGAATTAAAAAAAGGGCAGGAAAAAAGAAAACACACACACACACATACACCCCCGCGCACGCACGCAGTGACTCACACACATCCACGAAAAGGTAGCAGACCTCGCCAGCAGATGGTAAAATTAACATTTCAACAGTTCCTTCCTTTCATGTAGGTCTCGGCAGAACTTTTTTCTTTTTTTGAAAAGAAAAAAAAAATAAGAGGGGCTTGGGTTTTGGTAAGATATAGTGGTGTAGAAGGCATCTGGAAAAGGGGAAGAGGAATATTGGCTTATGGCTCCTGATGGTCCACCTCTATGAAAAATTAAATAGGTCTGTTTTGCAGCTTTCCCCTCTCTGGAGTACCCTCAGCTATGTTATGGAAACATCATCTCGGTAATTTATACGCCACAGAACACCTGGTGATGAAAGAAAATAAACTATTCTTCTCTTTCTTTCCCTCTTTAAAACCCAACTCTTTTACTTTTGGGGTTCTTTCTTTCCACCGTCCATCCAAGTTGCTAAATTTGCAAGAAGTTGGCATGTATTTCAAGGCTGAGCCATCAACAATTTTTTAATTTCTTTTTCCTCCCCCTCAGATTTCTTCTTGAATTTTTGATATAAACTTCAAAAGATGCTGCAGAGATATCATCATAGAGAGAGAGGAAGACTAAAGCATCTCTAATAAAGACCCAAACAATGGACAGCCTCTCTCATTTCCGACCCTGTCCAATGGAGCGTCTCAATAGTGCCCATTAATTTGGACACAGTTCTGGCTAAATTACATGTGTTCCACCTCTGTGACATTTTAAATGCAATTAAAAGCTGGTTATGGAAGTGTGCATGGACTTCCCTGTGATGAAGGGAAATCATTGACGTGATTAACATGCAAACGAGCTCACGCTGGCAGACTAGATTGGGGTTTGAAAACCTCAATTACTTTTGTGTGATTATCTATTTACCAGTACACAGATTTCCATTTCTCATCTCCAGCCGAGTTCCTCACGCATGAGTCTCAATTATACATGGCCCACCTTTATTTATGATGCGCACCAAGCTGAAATACAAGCTCTGGTTATTTTTTTTTTTTTACTATGATGTATTGCCTCTTTACAGGCTGCTCACAAGGCGGGACCACCAGGCCAACACTTCCTAATGCCGAACCATTTATTTTTTGAGGACTTAATATGATGTTGACCAATCACCACCCTGCGGTTTTCCCATTCATCTATCCAGCCCCCTCTTTATAGTACCTTGCAAAAGGCACTGTAAATGTGAAAAAGGTTTGTGTCGTCTCCTATTTTGTCTTGTTCCAACCACAAACTTTAGTGTGATTTTATGAGATAGACAAACACAAAGTAGCAAGAAGAAAATATATGTATATACTTTGTGAATAAAGCTCTATATTAAAATATCAGCACTAACATCTTTTATTGGAATAACAGATGCTAATATTTTGGGATCACCTTAGCACATTTTAAGTAAAAAAAAAAAAATCACCTAACTGAAATCCCAACCTCAATTGTGAACATGCATTTTTAGATCCTGCCACAAGCCATTCTAACACATAAATATGTTTTGGTCTGAACCAATCAGTGTAGCTCTGGCTATGTGTTTTCGGGTCATTGTCCTGAAAGGGAAATCTCCACCCCAGTCTCCCGTGTTTGGCAGCCTCTAACAAGTTTTCTTCCAGCTTTCTCCTGCTTTTAGCTCCTTACATAGTTAAGGCTGGTTAGCAGCTACTCTGCAGCTTCTCTAGTGTTAGCATGGGTGCCTTGGCTGCATCTCTGAATAATGCTGTCCTGCCAAATTTGCTTAGATTTGCCATTGTGCCATCCTTCTTCTATTTTCTTTACTTCTCTGTGAGAAGTTAAGAGCTTGGAATCATGTCTTATAACATAAATCTGCTTTCAAACTTCTCCACAGCTTTATCGCTAACCAGTTTGGTCATCATGTAAGTAGCTCACATTGGAATGCAAATGTTTTAGTTTATTTATGCAAATCAAAGTAAATGAGGTAGCATAAAATAAATGTGAAAACCTGTGTACCCTTTTCCAACATTTACCAATTATTAATTTCCAATAGGTAAAAAAAGGCTGAAGATTGTTATTTCTGAATCCAAATAAGAAAAGTTCAGTGTATTAATACTTCTGCAGGCCGCTGTAAACCCAAAATTATTCTCGGTTTTCTGTTACCCTGGATGACTAATTCATAAAACTGTGCCAATTTCAAGTCAACCTAAACTGAGAGCCTCCAAAAGCACAACCAAATTTTAAACAAGTAGGTCAAATAAAATTAAGAAATATGCTTTGACATTTTTTTTTTAGTTTATTTATTTTGATTGGACTAAGACAATTTATTCTAGCTCAACAACAACTTCAAACAACTCAGGATTCATTGTATTATTTTTTTCCAACTTCTCATGCATGTAACGCTTATATTTTGCAAGCATCTGAAAATATACAAAAGTTAATGTGTATTTGTATTTCAACCCTTTTACTTGAACTGTAATGATTTTAATGTGACTTCTGCAGCTTGGAGGACAGGAAGAAAAAGGAAAGAGATGAATCTCTGTGGCACAGCCGTGCTTTCTTCCCCTCCACATTGTGCCCAGCATGCATAAAACATGCCCTGTTGCTTCAGTGGGAGCAAGAAGGAAAACAGTGCCATCAAGTGAAAGTACTGAGGATTCCTCAAAGAACTCAGCAGATCAGCTACATTATCAACATGAATGGAGAATAAGTTGGTTTGATTCAGTAAACATCAAAAAGATATTTTTGTTTATATATTTGACTAATCTTCAGTGCACTGAATGGTTTTAAAAGAAACGTAGGGACCTTCTGTTCGAGTAGCGAGATGATAAGGCTGTGAAAATGTGGTACTTTCTGCTGTACAAGCAACCTCTGGAACAAAGGGAATTATTACCATTGAACCCAGTTGCCAGGATTTGCCAGCATGCTTTTTTAGTGTAGCTAAAGTAGAAAAAGGAAGTGGATACAGCGTACTGACTGAGTGAAACTGGAAATGATGGGTAGAGACCTGAGAGAAACAGAATAAAAGAGAAAAAAAGAGAGGAATGGCTTAGATAATAGTAGATAATGGACAATTAACTCAGGCTAGTAGTGCTTGCTGCAGTTAATAGAAGCTTCTGGTGCAGGCGGTCCCCGATCACCACTCAGCCATGTTCACGCTGGGAATACAGGCGATACCAAGCTGCCGGCTACTGAATCTCAGAGGTGTACCGTGCCATATTAGAACTCTACACAATGCCTTCACACAAAGCTCGATACCAACAACCTTGTCCCAAAGTGCGAACATTAAGTATTCCAGTGATGGAAATTGTGTGGTGCCTTAACCTCGTTCATTGTTTCGTTTCCTTTCATTATCAAAATAAACCCAGAAGCTGTATATTTCTTTTTAAAAAGTGACATCCCGACGCATGCAGAAGTGGAAATTAGCATAATTAAACCTATATAATAGCTCGCTGCAAAAATAAGCACGTGGATGTCGACTGCATGCATCATAGAGACAATGGGTGTACTCATATGAAGTGATTTAAACTACCCCCCCCCCACTCACCCACCCCTAAGTCCCTTCAAGTCCCATCTAAATCTATTGATCTGTGAAACACTGGGACCCAGGGGAAGCAATTCACTTAATATCATACATCTAATGATGAGATGAATAACGATTAAACCATTTGGTAATTAAACGTCTTACAAACCACTTAACTGACTGCGTGTCAGGAAGGGTTGGTGGGGAGAGGGTCGCAGGAGGTTGCGGTGATTGTTTTTCATTTTCTTACTTCACGCAACAGCAAGAGACACATGCCGGTGGTATGGCAGCGGATCAGTGGTGATGGGAGAAAATGGTAGCTGACATAAGGGGAAAAACACAATGATGGTTGTTAGCTGCAATGGTGCTAATCTGACATGCTGTCAAAATGGCAGGAAAACAGTATAGCAGAGGCTTAGGATGAAGATGGCAACATACAGCAAATAACAGCTGAGTTTTAATTGATTCTTACCATTATTAGCTTGATAGCATGTTGAGAAGTAGCCAAGAAAACCACAGAACAATTTTGGGGGAAAGAGGAGGGTTTAACAGTAAATACAATAACATAGGCCAGAATAGTGATGGTAGATAGCATAAAAATAAAATTAGTAGGCAAAAATGTTTTAGCACTGAAAATAAAAAATATACATAGAATTAAAAATAAATAATTAATTAATGTCCATTCTATGGTTTTTCCAAAAAACAAAAACAAACAAACAAACAAAAAAAAAAACGAGAAACCAAACCAGAAATTAGAAGATCTACCTTTTTTTTCCACAATGGGTTAGTTCACACTACGGTAAAGAATAAAGGCTGAGTGGGAACTTTCATATCCCTGGGTTAGGTGCCAGTATGTCAGATGCCTAAGATACTAATTCCAGACAACTTTTCTTGTGACGTTCTCTTTGCCACTGAATAAATTGCCAAGAAATCTTTAATTTCATAACTAAAAATTGAGCTGGGGATCTAGCTACCACCATTTTTGATTGAGTACACACTCTGTTATGCTCTGAAGTTTGACTTGGGTATTCTAAACCTAACGTTGTTCTTCTTCTGCAACTTTCTTGTGTCTTTGGCTGCCTTGCTTTGCATCTTATTAAGCTTTTCTTTCTATATTTTCTTCATAAATATAAGTGGAAACAACCATTGTGAGCTACAACCCTTTGCATGACTGACAAAGAGAAACTGTAACAACGATGACCTTTAAAGTAATGTTTTAAACACGTTGCCCCTCCTTCCCAGTGAGCCAACCACAGCTAACTTCAGCTCAGCTCCTTCTCAGGGCATTTACACATGGAAAGATGTGTGTCGTGCTCCTTATTGAATGATAGCTGGTAAACATTGTCATTCCAAAAAGAGACAGAATTAAAACCTGCTTTAACCATTGAGCGGAACAGTACGCAAAGAGAGGATGGGAACAATAGCCAATGGAGGACGGTATCACAAGGGTCCAATGTCTGCTGTGATGAATATGTGGGAGATTATAACCCATTCCATCATTTCCATAATGCAAAAGTCTTTTTTTTTCCCTTCATCACCCAGCAGACTATTCACTAAATAAATGAGAAAACTATCACCGGCGTAGAAATATTCGACAAAAGGCAGAAGGGAACGAGAGTGAGATTTGAATGACCCCCCGTGCCTTTGACAATACAGACGCTGTTCGGACACATTTGGAGGCAGCGGAGTGAGTAAGACCTGGTAGAGTATTTATCATTGGGAACAATACAAATGTATTACCATGTCAGCTATACCACTTTACAGCTCAGAAAGGAACTTCAGTGAATGCGAGAAAACTTTTACATAAAACCAGGGGGAAATTTGAGGACACAGTTCTTTTGACGTCTGGCTTTTCTGCCTCAATAGCTTAAAAAAAAACTCAAGAATCATTTAGTGGACAGTGGCTTTAAAGTCACAAAGAGTCAAACCCGTGCATTTAACCAGTATGTTAACTATCCTACTGAAACTGAATAGAACTGCAATTGTTAAAAAATAAAAAAGTCTTCTGAGAATAATTGGCTAGTTTCAGAATCAAAGAAGACAACTGCTGTTAGGTGTATGTAAACTAGTTACAGTCAATAAATATTTTTGATACTAAAATCAAAGGTTTCAATGTACTTTATTATGATTTTTTGTGATAGTGTAAAAAAAAGTAGTGCCTGTTCATGAAGTGGAAGAAAACTGATACACATATGGTTCCTAATGATTATTCCGAGTAATAATCTGACAGATGTGCTGAACATTTATTTAACTCCCTCTAAATCTGTACTTTGAAAGTTCACATTTTCTCACATTTTGATGCTGCCACCACCATGTCTGCAACCCGACCAGGGTTTCTACTTTGCATAGGTCTACCTGTACAGTATAGATGGAAAGCATCTATGAACATCAATTTCCAAGTCTTGGCACATTTTCAACTTGATTTATGTGTTGACTTCTACTGGACCAATCAATTTGTTTTTATCTAACCCATTCCATTGTGGGTCTTTCTGTATGTTTATGATCATAGTCCTGCTGGAAGGTAAATCTCTACTCCTGTCCCCAAGATTTTTGCAACTTCCATCAGGTTTTCCTCCATGACTGTCTACATTCAAGCATACACTGGTCCTCTCAACTATGAATCTAATCCTGTTCCTGCTGAATAAGAGCATCCAAGCCGCGTGCTGCTACCGACGCTTTATACAGTGGAAATAGTGTGGTCTACTTTAGCATTTTATTATGTTAATATTTACAAATTAAGCACAGATGTCCCTTGTATTATAGTGTTTACTGAGGGAGGGAACATCTGTACATATTCTGAGCCTGCCTGTTACTTCTATAGAGAGCCCCTCAAAAACATTAGACTTGTGAAATTCCTGAGCCTTAGAAAGTATCTCCGTGCCCCCCGGCTCTCTTCACACCTCAGCATCACTGACATCTTTTCAGCCATTCACTTGATGCATTTCTGCTTCTTCATGCGAGTGTAAGTGAACGAGAGAGAGCCACTGCAGGGCCAAGTGAATAGGAGTGTGTCATCTGCTAGTCTATCCCAGAGATTCCTCCCTTGGTAGCCTAGTTTATTTACTTTATCTGCAATATAGTGCTCCACTGAGCATTAGCAACTTTGAGACACAAGTTTCAATCAGCCATCGAGCGGCTGCACACGCCAGTCGTGCGTGTGCTCGGCCAGGTGTGGAGAAAAGATGAAAACTGCCGTCAAAGAGATGGCAGAGCTATAAAGCGAAAGGCTGACAAAGAGGTCCCAAAATAATACAAAAATAAAATCGGACAGCCGAAGGAGAGGAAGATTGGGGAGAAGAGAAGAGCAGCAAAGAAGAAAGCCAGAAAAATAAACTGTACAGGACAGCATGGAGAGAAACTGAGAGGGGGGAAAGGTACTGGTTGGCTTAAGAAGTAAAAGAAACAGTGAGACAGAGCTAGACAGACAAAAGAAATGATAGAAAGAGACAAAAACAAAGTAAAAGAGAAAGCGAAAGGAAGGGAGAAAGTCGAGGCAAGAAGAAAAGATGTTCTCCCAGGGTAGCGTGGAGCAGGTTTTGTAAAATAAACACAGGTGAGCAGCTCGACAGCCTAAGACCACCAGGCTGACTGACAGCAGAAAGCTCTCACTGACCGCCAGCTTTATGTTACATGACACGAAGAGTGCAACTCAACTGAAAAGGAGAAGCTGCCTGAACCTCTCAGAGTGCAGGAGGGAGAGGGTGAACGGCGCCCCATGCTCACTGTTTAAAGCAGCCTTCACGCACAGCGGCTGCGTTGATGCAAAACACGCAGCCCGCGCGCTCAGACAGGAGGAGAGTGAAGCCGTTTTCCTTCACAGGTGAGCAGAAGAAGGAAACACCCTAGCGCTTCGGTTAGTTAGTACGAGAAAGCGAGGAGCTGGAGCGCGCGGGGTGGGAGGGTGGGATGTGTGCTGTGTGTCGACTGAATCTTTTCCACATGACGGGCCTCGGGCTGTTTTTGTCAACTGCACTCTTGAGCAGCAAGGAGTCAGGTAGTGTGACCACATGATTGCCCAAGAGGCACCATGGTGAGAGGAGGGAGGGAGGGAAAGGGAAGCGAGGGCCAGGGAGAGGGAGAGATGTGGGAGCGGGGTGGTGAAGGGGGGGTACAGGGGCCGATGCAACACGCATGATGAGGTGTAATCACAAACCCCATTCAGGGTGCAGTGGAGTTTGTCAACATACACACATTCACATTCCACTGTCTGTCAGCTCTATGACCCAAATCGAGCATGCTGGCTGAGTTTGTGTGTGTTTCTCGCCCCCCACACTACACACACAAGAATGCTTTCTACCCGTTTTGCCTCAAACCAGGTAGGAGCAGTTGCACTGTCTGGCTTGTGGGTTGCGGTGAGGAAGTCTTAGCGCGAAGCTCTTGTAGGATTTTGCTGCCACTGGTATCCCTTTTCAAGCTGCGATCAAATGTTCATTACGAACAAAGGACTTGACTTGTTGCCTCTGGAGTAAAAGCTTTTCCACCGACTGTAACCGCGTTGTTTGATTTGAGTGATTGAAAGTAGAAAAAAAAACCTTTGCAAAAGTATTTACACCCCTTGAACTTTTTCAACATTTTGTCACTTTACCAAAAAAATAAACTTCAATTTAGTTTTGGGGGATTTTGTTTGGTGGACCAACACAAAATAGCCCACCTTTGTAAAATGGAAGGGAAATAATAGATGGGTTTCAAGATTATTTTTTTTTTTAACAAATCAAATCTCAAAAGTGTGGCATGCTTTTGTATTCAGCTGCCAACTTACGCTGTAACTACAGTTGCAAGTATTTGGGTTAGGTCTCTATGACTTTTTCAAGTAAAAAGAGAAACTAGCAAAAAATGTTTCATATTGAATTTAGACCATGTGAAAACCAATTTTCCATTCTCAACTCAAATGATAAGCATCCCCCAGCATGATCCAGTCACTACCATGTTTCACTATAGTGATGGTATGCTGCGGGCCCAGTGGAACTACTGTGACACCATTTCCTATCGATCAGTACTCTGCTTTGCCTGGACTGGATATATAAATATTTTGTGATATATTTTAATCATATTTACAGATAAACTGCCCATGTAGTGATGATATTTTAATGCTTTCTGAGCACCATCAAGTGGTTAGATTATTATTAGCCTAAAAGAGCCCAAAGAAACTCGTGCTGACATTTTTTTCATCATTTTCAGGCACGTAGCATGCCGAGGTGAGTGAGGCATCTGCTCTTTTTGACCGGTCCAATAAATCTGTGCTAGCCTGGAATATCTGTTGAACAAAGTGAATATGAAAAGTGTAGTACTAACATATGTGTAAGGCAATCCCACACTGTTATTTTACCTTAGCATGGTGTCTTCCTATGGCACTGAAGCCAAAGGTGGGATAGATAGGTACATAGGAAATACTATTGGCTTTTTGTCATAAATTTTGCACGTAGACCAAAATTTTCATCAAAGCTCCTTTTTCTATGTTGTAACCCCTGCTTTATATGAAGAAAGCTGTAAACAGGACTTTCTTTAGCTATCTTTCAGTAATATTTTCTATGAAACACTTTTGTAAACTTAATTACTAAACAGACATCTGAAGGAGATTGATTTAAGGAGATTTTAATTAGGAGTATCTGAGTAAAGGGGAATGAAAATTAACTGCTCTATAGTAGCAGTAAAGTCTAAAATAGAAATAAAATATTTGTCAGGAGTTCTTCAGGCTACATCTAGTACGTATTTATTATCGTCTGATAAAGGAACTTTTAATGTGCAAAGATGAGAATTATATAAATTAACATTCAATCAGAAACTTGAAAATTAATCTTATTTATATTAGATAAACAATGCGAACCCTACCAAAGTCTAAAAGACATTTGTTTTCCTCTGAGGCTTATAAAATACTAAAGAGAATATTTTTTTAATTGATTATATATGTGTTTAAGACAAGGCACTGAGACGATGTTTGCATTTTAAAAATGTTCCACATACTTTAGATACAGCATCAACGTCTTGGCAGCCTAAACTGAAATAGTTCACCAGCAGGTAAAATGACTGTATATTTAGTTTATGTTGTGATGACAATTTCCCTTATAAAACATCGTACTGGTGAATGGCTAACATAAACTTTGGACTATGTGTGCAGTCTGAAAAATGAGGCTCAATGACAGTTCGCTGATAACACACAAGTTCAATCTGTCAGGGCAATCAGCGTTTAGACCTTGGGAGAAGAATGCAGGACTTGTGTGCGACTGATCCACTGGACGCGATCACCTGCGAGTGAAGCCGCTCGTAATTCTTCCCACCTGAAAGACGGAGTTCAGCGCAAAGTCAGGCCTCTCTGATGTCATCCCAGCCTCAGGTTGGGTTTCACAATAATCTCTGGCTCTTGGACGGATGCCATCCAGCCCAGCTTCCGCACTCGACGTTTCTCCAATTAGGTTGCGGGGAAAGGATAACACATGAAACACTAGATGCTTTTTTTTAATTAGAGTCGCGCATGCAATGTTTGCAGTCACTCATTTCCAGAGTGTCAGCCTTCTCTAAAAGAAGGTGCATAGTGCAGTTGGAGGGGCTCCAAAGTAAGCTCAGGCCACCTTTGCTGAGGAAAAGCAGACTTTCTATCATTTCTCTAAGAAAATTCTTAAAGTACACATTTTTCCTTAAGTTCCATTTTTTCCCCCCAAAAATGGACCTTTGAAAACAGCTGGATGAAAGATAAGAGACATGTGGATCAATAGCCTTACTAAGACTCTTTATCTTCTCTTAAGCAATGATGGCTAGTCTCATTTTGAGCCTCTTCTACTTTCCACCTTCATTCTCATGGCAACTGTGCACTCTGGACAAACACTCTCCATGCAATTTCTTTTCTTCACTCCCGTCCTTCAACTCTGCACCTCCATATGCTTGCTTGTTTTTTCTAGTCTGACCCTCAATCATTTCTCTTTCAGATGTGTCGAATGCCTGACAGTTGCTAGGAAAAGCTATGGCACAGGGAGAAAAAAAGAGGAGGAATTTGAAATGTTTACACAGAGTTGGAAATCTGGACTCAAATCAGTCTTGTTATTATCAGCAAATGTCTAAGGAGAAAAAGAAAACCAGGGATATAAATATCAGGTAGGAAATATATACCTCCCTTATGGAAATAATTTGAATAAAATCAGGAGTCTATTTATCAGAGAGATTAGCAGTGGGCAGGTTTCCATTGGTTCAGCTACTTTTGCTCTACTTTGCTCACAGCATGACACCATCAGACCTCCGACTAAACTTTAAGTGGAAAAATGGAAACTTGGGAACTTGCAAAACTTTCAACACCTCCTTCTCCCCAAGTGCAAAGACAAAACAGCAAACCATAGAGACAAGAATGGCAGCAGAGCAAAAGCAAAGAGATGGAAAGCAGGGAAAGTAAACCTTTGATGAGTAAGACTTTTTTTGTTAAGTATCAGGGCTTAACTTTAAAATATTCTGGGTGGAAGTGAATGGGGGATTGACCAAGGGCCCTGATCTTAGCCACACAGTGGGGCACTGGGGTTAATGGTGGATAAGGATTAGAAAAAAAGGGGTTACTTTTCCTGATCTCTAGCCACCCCCACATCCCACTATCCAGTGTTCAACTTCTCCACCAATCCCAAACCGGCCACACAATAGAGGTTACCAATGGGGAATGGTCCGAGTCCCTTTGATTTTTGCCTTTACCCCATTGGCTGCTTTAAGTGCCCAGGGTAAAGACCCTTGGAGGTTTCCCCTGTTTGCCCACTCACAGGGATGACAGTTAGGAGCTCAGAGAAACCATTTGGGGATTGAAAACGGAATGACAAGAGGTCTCTGATCTATGACAAGAAATCAATTTCAGACTGGAAATGTGAGCAGAGGGCTGTTGAGTCCAAACTGCAGCTTCTTTAAAGAAACCAAAAGATGTGCTTAATTGCTGTAGATTTTTCCTGTTCTCTTTTTTTGTATGTCTACACTGCAAGTGTGGCTTGCAGTGTTAGGGTAATTACACTTTTCTGCAATGATTAGAAGAACTTCTGGCCAGCAGATATGCAGAAAGGATTCATCTTTGAAGATTTAACTGAAGTACTAGACAAATTAAAAACTAATATTTAAATCTCTTTTAGGTGGAAATCTGGGCTAAAGAAACCCGGCAGTGCTGGAGAGTTCAGCATCTCACAAATTTGCTAAATAAATCTTCACCTAAAAGCTTCTGCTTCATATGTTTCTGCTTCATTCTCACTTATGTCAGGAGTTTAAAATACCTTAAAAGAGAAGTGGATGTAACCACAGAAAGTACAAGCACTACTTTTTTGATTCAAAGTGAAACTTTAGAGGCATTTTTAGTTCATATGCTCGGCTGTTTTGATGTCTATATGCAATGACAAACAGAAAACAATTAGAAGACTCGTTGTAAGAGTGGAATTCATTAGATTTCTTGATCTGGTCATTGATTGGCGGGTCAAATACCTTTTTTTTATTTTTCAGTCAAAATTATTTTTACTTTATAAATATATCAACCCACAGCATGTACTTTCATGAAATTAAATGAAGGTTAAAGAAAGACGCTTTGATAAAATCTCATCTATTTCACATGTTTTAAAAACCTGCACGAGCTGGTGCACTTTATTTCAAAACAAAACAAAACAGGATTCTAAAATTCACGTGATCAGACCTTAACAAATAATTGTAACTATTTTACAGCCAGCTGGCCAGTTGTGTGCAGCAACAGGTGGGGAAGATTGTTTTTATGCAATCCTATACTCCATACATTTATTCTGGCACTTTTTTGTAGCATTTCTGAAAAACATTTTAATATCTTAAATATCTTACTACCACAATCACCAATTAACTTGTAATAATTGTACATTACATTAATTGCCTACAGTTGCTTGTAGCTCTAAACTTCAATCTGTTCAACAGTGCGTTGAAAACTTTTTAATTTACTTAATAGCATTGGGTTTCCTTTGATTTTGCAGTTTCATTCATTTGTATGTATTGGGTGTTCACTTTTAATGCTTGTTATTCTTAACTAGGTGGTGCTTCCACATCACTTCACAAAACAAAACCTTGACCAAGGAAATATACTTTACCCACACTTCTTTCCAACAACAAAGACTATTTAACTAAAACTGAATCCCCTCAACAGTTACTGACTGATGTGGCTCATCACAGCAGACACAATACTAATTATCACAACATCACGCATGCAAAAGATCAAGTACAATGGTCTTCACTTACCACTTTTCGCCTCACACAGTGTGTTTTCTTCTTTCTATGGATGCAGAGTGTGCATATTTCATCCTAGAAGAGAACAAAAGGAAAAGAAGATATCTAAAATATAAAAACATATAAAAAAAAATACCTTTGGAGTTTGTGATCTACACCTTTTTTCTTTGCCTAATTAGTAACAGGTCTAAACAAGGATACACTTTATTCATCTTCATCTTGGAACAACTTCTAATGAAGAGATCATCAAAACAATAAGAAAAGCTGAAATCTCAGCTTGGCCACATTTGCCAGCCATAGTGCATAACTTCTAAGTGAGAGTAGATTGAAAATCCTTGGGGTGTGAAAACCAAACAGGCACAATGGAAAGGTTGCCCAGTGGAGGGGGAATTCTATCAGCGTGGACAAGATGAAGATTTGTTACATTTGAAGAGGAGGAATGAGAACCCTGTGACCCCCACCACTACAATGCAATCACCCAAACACATAGAAGTTTAATACTCTTAACACACTTTCGAATGATGCACGTTTTGATTTACTGTTATCTAAATACTAACAGATGAAAAGATATACGTAATGTTGCTCTAATCTTTCCACAGGTTAAAGAGTTGACATGAGGGGGATTAGGTTCAAGCACTCACCCTAAGGGAGAAAACTTGCTGTCGTTGACGTTCTTCGCAGGCTGGGTTGGGAGTCCGGCGATGTCAGCTCACTAAGATAAGAGAGAACCCGAAAGTACTTATTAGTTAGGCCAAATCTGCTTCACAAAATAGTTTCTTTTTTTCCCATTTGATACATTTACTGCTATTGCAGGCAAGTGTGGGCTAGACGGTGTGTTGCATAACTATTTTCTGCATGGTGTGTAGGTGAGAGCAATAAATTTTAAATCAACAAAGTGCACCTGGAATCGGCTGAGGAGCTTGAGAGTGTGCGTGTGTGTGTGTTTAAGTGCATGCGCTAACAGGCAATGTACAATATACTACACCCAATACACACACACACACACACTATAAAGTTGAAAGGTGCTGTGCCTGCAAGGCTCAAGCTCTCAGCGCAAAGTAAATCACACTGTTAACCTGACACCATTGATTTTCTCATGTACCCCATTCAACTGCCTGCATCAAAACACACATGCTAGGAACCATTAGGATGAAGGGTTCTGTTGTTTTAATCACACCAGTGCGGGACGAGTGCTCAGTTCAAGATTGCAGCTACTGATGCATCTCATTTATAGTAAAATAATAATAATAATTACTTTGGAGAATGGCAGTAGCAGATGGGGCACAAATTTTACACAATAGACTAGATGTTGTGCATATTTGGGTGTGCGTGTGTGTGTGTGTGCGTGCGCACAAGTGCTTTTCCCCTTTTATTCTCCCAGAATTCCAATGACCCCTACAGGCAACCAGCGGCTGCTGAATCCTGAGGAATGTGCTCTCTGAACTGTACAAAAAAGCCCTCAGCTCAAAGGGAACAGCCGAAAAATAAAACATGCCAACTGTGATAATTTTTGTGCTGTTGTGAGTTTCTGGAAAATGTTGCAGAAACTCTCAACGATTGCCAGGGAACGTTTACTTAAAAGAGGACACGGGGTTCACCCTCTAGTTCCTTAAGGTGAGTGGGGGACAGACATAAATGAAAAACTGAGAACGTTTTTTATATTTTATACAACATTCTTTTCATTTTGATCAACTTGTTCATGAAGGCTGCAATAGGCAGGAAAAACAGAAGCAGTACCTAACTTTTTTTGGTCTGATATGAAGGCGTTTCTACATGTTTTGTACTTACCATGCATCTGGGAACATTTCACACCCAGTCAATGTTTTAAGTTACTGCAAGCAAATGTGACTCAATGCAGTTTACAGAGACACAGATTCACTTTTTATGTTGAAACAACTTCATTTATGTTTAAGCCTCAAGTTAATAGATGCTAATTATTACAAAGATTGAGAGTCTTAGGCAATATTTCAACATCTCAAATTAGATCTGACTGGATTACAGCTCACTTCGACATATTTGTTTTACTTGCATTTATTGATGGAAATGTCAACCATTTTGGTCATAGTTTTAGTTGTTCTACACACGTTTTGTTTTAATTGTTTCAGAACTACTCCTTGTCAATAAATAATTTTATTTCATCATTTTTAAACTAATCAGTTCAATTACTGGGTGTTGCAGGAAGTACATTCTGGCCAGTGCTTATTTGTCTGCGACTGGTCTGGTTCCACAACTCCCCATCGACCACACAGCTTCTCACACTGAGCAAGGAACTGTTGGAGGTTTCCTCCTATTAAAAAGGGAGTTGTTTCTTTTCACTGTAACCATATACTTACTCAAAATGAGGAATTGCTGCAAAATTAACTTCTTAACTACTTCTGAATTGTACCCGTTTGTGAAATCTCTCCAAGTTAAATCTGTGTGAACTAGATGGTTAAACTTACTCTTTAAGGAGTAACGTACATGATTTACAGTGAAATGATAACTTGATTTAGTCTGATGTGAATAAATACATCTGTACAACCAACAGTTTTGGATGGCCTTCAGACATAAAAATTTAACACCCCCATTCCTAAATTATTTGCTCTCACATACACTTCAAAACCTTTAGGCTGTTCATGTGTCATATTTTATTCACTAGCAAAGCATCTGGCATCCCATTAGTCTGCATAACCTCCAATTTTTGGATTTCCAAATACCACACGTGTCTCTTTGCCAAATATAAAACCATTGGTAAATTCTATCAAACTATAAATATGGCAAATGCATTCAAGTATTCATGAAGGCCTAATAATGCTATAGGCTAATATTTACATAAAGCACCCACACACCAAGTCAAGATAAACTATTTAAGGCCCGGGCCGCAAATACCTCCACACTCCAGAAAAAAGGAAAGCGTCCTGCCATGAAAGACGACATTATGCTAACAAGTCAGATTACTGTACACAATAACTTTATCTTAAAAGTAAATACCATCCTTGGGTTGGGTGTTATGGAAAGTCACTGGCAATATTTCTGTGGGGACCAAACGCTCCTTATCAGCATTAGTCGAGCGATTCAGGCCTGCCCGAAGAAAGATGAGTCTTCAAACTCATTCTATTCATGGTCAGACGTGTAATTACCCTCAGCTCACAGTCTAGACGTAACTGCTTTCACAGTATTTAAGACCCTCCCTATGCAACGCACGGACGCTGACTCCCACCACAGAGCCCCGTGCGTTAAATCCGCGGGCAGATAAATTAGCAAAGAATGCAATAAAATAGACACAATGAGTGGAACTTTATCCTCCCTGCTGCTAAATGAGATTTCTTTGAAATGCAGATCAGTGGCTCTAGATTAGTGAATTTTAGCTGCTGTCAACATCATAACAAAATACAAATGCGATTGTTCGCCACTGCCTTATCTCCTTGCTTCCATCTGCTGGCTGGTTATTTACTCCCCCCTGATTTACTATGCAGATCTAAATAAGTCGCATCAAAAGGAGGGCTTACTGCACAATGCCTTCTTAAGCTTCGACATCAAGGTATTTGAAAAACCGGTAGTCACATGAAAAGGCTGCCCATCAAAGGCACATCTCTAATGAACTCTCCCGTATCAGAGGGGGCTTGCGGGGCCCTAGCTTTAATACCATCTGTGTGGCGAGAGAGAGGCAAACCTGAGAGCCAGACCCACCAAGCCGAGGTGGAGAAAGACAGGAGAAAGAGGAAGGCCTGAGTTATCAGATGAGATTAACTCAGTGGCAAGGCTAGTTATAGGTTTTTCCATCTGTTCATCAAACTTTTAAGTGTCGGCTGAGGGAGGCACTTCAAAAAAAACGCATCAGTGGTACAAGATTAGAGCAATTCGAAATGGAAAAAGATGGGCCACATTTTTTCTCAAAAACTGAAGCGAACCCGGACAAGGCAAAGATTCTTTAAAATGAAAGAATATCAAACAGTGTCAATAACTACATGTTACCATTGGTGGATTACTCATGATCAGAGGTAGAGGATGAGAAGAAGAAGCATACTCTACTATCAGGGAGCTTTGGCCATCTCCACAGAGCTTTTGCTTTATGCTCGTGCAAAAACCTTTAATTTCATGGTGTATTTGTTGCATTCAGTCCACAGGACGGATTACAACCGACAATCTCCAGACTTGCACGGAGAAAAATAAACTGCGTGAAGGGATCATGATTTGTAACCCCGCCGCTGCTACCACCAGCACCGACCTGCTTATTATCCTCGCGTCTGGATGAAGGGGAAGACCCCCACTGACGAGCCCCCAGTTTACCAGTGAACAATTAGCCCCGGAGCAGGAGCGGGCCTGGCGCTGGCACATGTGGTTAAGAGGCGAGCATTGCGGGAGAGCACCAGATGATGAAGGGATGACGATGGGAGGAGGGAAAGGAGGAGAAAACGTTGCATGGGTGGGGAAGAATGGAACAGGCGCGTGGCAGGCACGTGCTTGCCAGTTTTGATTTCGAAATGTGTCCTTCCTCCTCAGCATCTGCTGTGCAAAAATATATGCACCTCTTTTACTTTTCCACGTCAGTTTACAAAGACTAACTTTGCTGTATTTTAAACATGATAGACCTAAATAAAAGTTGTGCGTATTTGTGAAGTAGAAGCAAAATGAGAAACTTTTTGGAATCACTACGTTTGGGAAATCCTGGAGATGTGCAAAGCTTCCAAAAAGTTGCACACATCTAGACACAAAGCATTTGTAAACTATTTTGAAAAATCCTGTCATTGTCCTTCCAATTTGCAATAATGTTTTACTTCATGGCCCTGTTTCAATTATTTTGCTGCTTCTACAAATTTTCTCTTGGGGTTGTTTTTTGTTTAGCTTCATTTATCTTCCATTTGATAATGTCTCTGCAGAAGATGACGCTGCTTCTACCAGGTTTCACCGTGCCAATGGGTCATTTAAAAGAAAAAAATACATGTATATTGTTTTTTCACAGCAGACAAAGACATATTGTTAGAGAGAGTGACCTCTAAGGCTTGCTGCTAATTGTCTTTTTGGGTCTGTTTTTTTTTTTAGAACCCATTCAAACTGAACTGGTGATGTGAAGGCACCTGGTGGCTGAGTTCCAACTACTCCGCGTTCCCCTAACCCTGCCCCAAGCATCTTTGTTGCTGCGTGGCATGCCAGTTGGGCTCAGTGCCAGTCGCATTTGCAACCACAAGGGACCCTCGTCTTTTTGCCTTGCCTAATGAAATGACAAAACAACAGATTTGCATATGCAGAAACAGGTGTTGTAACAGGTTTGATTCCTCTTGACCCAAGTCGTGTTAAAGAGAGCAAGAGCATAAAAAAAAAAAAGTTTATGACCAACAGCTGCCTGGGGGTATTTAGGCTCTGATGGACACTCAAGTCTGCACCATCTGCCCTACTGTTTGCCAGAAGTGACAATCTAAATTAAAACCCACTCATCAAATATCATAAAAATAAGCCATTGTTTTGCTAGCTCCATATGTTTTGACTATTTCATTTCATTCTCATGAGTTGCACTGGAAGCTGAACTTCACGGCCTATGACTGTGATTCAAGGAAAATCCAGGAAGGCACACAGAAGGCTGTAATTACCCGCCCACCGATCTGCTGCCGTCTGACCAAAGCCATGCGTCATCCTACACATTAGCCAAGTCTGTCCGACCCACATTGCAAAGAAGAAACCCAAGTGGTGGAAACAACTGCCATTGTTTAGAATACGATTAAGGACTGAAAGGATGAGCGGTGTTCAGATGATGAGAGGAGATGCGTGCCAGTGTGGCAGTGACAGAATCCAAAAAAGTTAAAAAGACGCATTTGTACAAATGTCAAATGCCTCTCCTCTACATTTGACCATATTAAGTCCTGACACAAATGGGGCATGACTTGCAGCATTCATGCAGCTAGTGTACAACAACCTTTGCCTGACCATGGTCCTCTACGCCACTGCCCCCACTACCAAGCTCCCCCTATTTGCATTATGCCTCCTGTTTTTGTTTAGATGGGTGAGACAGAAGGAGCAAACCCGAGACAGTCGTGACCCTGTGCGAGTGTTGTAACTTGGTCTAAAGCTATGCCAGCAGAAGGCAGCACCATATGCCCTCAGCCTCGAGCTGGATGCTCTTTCTGCAGCCTAATGTGCCTGTCAAAAACTGTTATTGTCATTATCCCTCCACCCCCCACCCATGTTTTTTTCTTTCACCCACAACATGTTCAAAGTAAACAGATCTTTTTCTCCTTTTCTGAGTCTTTATGGTGTGACCTTTTCCTTTTTTATATATTTTGATAAAACTCAGCAATGCGAAACAATATATTTCTATTGTTAAAGCAGCTATGCTAGTTCTCAATTATGAGGAATTAATCGCTGTACAAGTAATTCATTCAGACTTTTTCTGGCTTGAATTTGATTTGATGATGGCGCATAACACTTCTTACTTATCTTACATTCAAACAATGTCTTGACAACAGTCGGTGCATTCAAACAAGGGCTGAGGTAGCTACTGCTCTTGGCTGTAATGATGCCTCGCATGACGTCTGACTGTTTACGAGTGACAAGGCTGATGGCTGAATGTGGTCTGAGCAACATCGACCTTGCCTCTTACCACATGTGACCCTGTGTCTTTTAGCCAGGGCTAGACCCCAAAACTGACATTTTTCACACTGTAAAAACAGTGATGCCTCAAACGCTGTACTGAACCTGCAAGTAAACATGCAATTTTTGAAGTAAAAGCAAACCAAGTACTACCTTTGGTCTGTGGCCAGTAGTATTTGTTTTAATGTGGATGTTACGGCTCTCTGTCCAGGGCGCCCGTTTGTTTAGGGGCGCCACAAGAAATACAAAACTGTAAGAATATTTTTTGGAATTTTTGCATTATAAGTAATTCACTACGTCTGGCTAATGACTCTAAAGTTGAAAACTGACTTAATATTCATATTCAGTTTTTTCTAGGGACTATGGACTGCATTTTATTAGTACAAAAATCTTTATTTGGTATAGCTGTGCTTTACCAAATTAAGGTAAAAGCTCAAAAACACCAGTCTGTGTCTGTGTGTAATTAATCTATATAATGTGTTTTTTATCTATGCAAAGATGTGAAAGGAATCGCTGAAAGGACAGGGGTAGCACAGTAAGGAGGGCACAAAGGACTGCTGCATGAAAACCTTGAAACATTTTACATGCATTTAAAAATCACTGTTTACACAACCTTCGAATCTGTTTTCCTTCAACTTTTCTTGAATATCCCTTTTCCATTTCATGTTGGCCATTTGTTCCATTTGTTTCTGGCTCTGAGAAACCCAAAGCTGACAAACCAAACATGACATCTGACATAAATGAAAACAAAGGAGAAAAGGAAATTCTACACTAGATTATAAACTGCAAGCGAGTAGGTTCCAACAATCTCCTCTATAATCCACATCCCCTGACCCCACCCTCTACAGCTTTCTCCAGCCAAGGAGTCACATCGGCTCTTGTCGACTCACAGTCAGTCTGGTCGGGCTTTAAGAAGTGACCCAGAGCGTAACTAAAAAAGTCTGAGCTGTCTCCAGACTCTTAGTAACTGGGGCACACAAAACATCATTACCGTGATGTGGATAATTACAGCGCAAAAAGGGGTGGCCTCTTAAGCATGTAATGCACTCTTTTATCTTAAGAAGTCAATCTCTCCCAGCCTGACAGCTTGCAGCGTATGATCCTGGTAAACAAATGCTTTTGTGCGGCACAAAAGTGCCATTAAAGGCCAAAACTGTCAACACAGATTCCATCCTTACTTACAGAGAAAAGAGAATCAAAGTGCGAGAGTAGGGAAGGCGGAGGAAAAAAAAAAACAAAAAAAACGGGCTTGATCACTTCAGGTTGTTTTAACTTGCATAGAGGTTGTCATGGAAACATTTCTATGAGGTTAACAGAGATAAAACCTGAACAGGTGCCATTTAAAAGCCTTCAAGTTCTGTAACAGAGCAAAGTTAGCCATCCATGAGTTGTTTTTGTAGATTTGGGCTCTGGGATGTGTTTAGGGGAAGTGATGCTGGTGTGCCACTCTCTTAATAGTATTAACCACTTTCCCTGAAATGTAACAACACCTCAAGGGGTTTAGCGAGCAGGCTGTGTAATTACAGAAGGAGTTGGGGGCGGGGAGGGATGGGAGATTGTGAAATTCAAAAGCGAAGAAACAGTCAGAAAACAGTTTGCAATCTGCTCTCCAGCGATGATCTAAAATTATTTTACATCCAAATCGTTCAGCAACTGCCATCGTAAAGGGTTCCTGTATTCACCAGGAACGGCATGCAAAGTTTTTAATTGAAGAACAAATAAAAAGCTCCCTCTGCTTCGCCTCAGACAGAAGCAATCATTTCCATATTTAAGACGCAATCCTTGCAAACAGCCAGCGTTCATCGAGCTGAAAGCAGCCCGAATCTTAATTTTGATAAATGATTGAAACATATGACAGGGTATACACATTAATCCTGTGGAGGACATTCATTTTCCTATTACCATAATGTAGCGCACGACCACCCGATGATGAATGCAGCAATCACAAAATGGGACGCGGCGAGAGAGACGGGGGAGCCGAGGTAATAAGTGCGCTGCTCCCAACAGTGGTCACTCTCCATCTCTCCTATTGCCTTCAGGGGGGAAAAAAACATAATGCCTCCTAGAGACCTGGCTTACTGCCACACATGCCAACAACAGGTAAACAAGAGAGCAGGACCAGCTTTAATTATGTCCTAAGAAATCATAAGAGGGGGGCACTTGAATAAAGGGGCCGATTGTGCATGGTCGCCGACATATTTCATGCGGGGCATTTATTGCCGCCTTGGCCTTTGAAGAGTGAGAGCTGCTGAGTGAAGCTGTGTGTGGGGCTGGGGGGCCTTAGGAGGGATTTGCCCACACCTGCATAACTGGGGAAGGGGAACACCTGTGCACCCCGCAGCCTGAACAAGAACAAGGGTGGCTGCAGCTAAATCCGAGGGCTGAAAGCTGATCAGAGGACAGGCCTGAGGATCGCGTTAGGATTTTCTGAAAACAAAAAAAGGCTATTTCCTCCCCTGTAATTAGAAGAACAGTGACGAGACACTTAAGAGTGCGAGGAGAAATTTAGCGTTGAGCTGTGATTGTAGGATCTTCATGATAAGACTTAATATTCTGTTCCTTTTTGACTTGGAGTGGAATATTGAAAAACGGAGCATGCATCAACGGTAAGGTGATCACACTGCTGATAATCTCTAACGACAAGGCTTTTGCCAGTCCTATCTGAAATCTAAATTTTAGCAAATAATTTTGAATGTGTGTGTGTGTGTGTACTTTAAAAAGAACGACAAAGGCAATTCAACAGAGAAAAACACGTACAGCTCTAGAAACTACTGTAAAATGATCAGTTTCTCTGGTTTTACTACTTACTGGTAGGCGTTGTGAGAACAATTTTTTTTGTTTGTTCGTTTTATTCTATGAACATCTGACAGCGTGTCCCCTAAACTGCAAGTCTAAGTAATGTCAGTGAATTATACAGAATAACAAGCGATCAAAGCAAGTAAAAAGATTTGATTTTCAAACCTTAAATAACACACACACAAAAAAAAAAACAAGTTCATACTCATTTTTAAACACAAAAGAGTGATTTTAACCTGCAAAGAGTTCAGACTGAGATTTTTTTTTTTTTTTTTTTTTATGCATTCCCAATCCCAAGCTTCATATTTCTCTGTTTTTCCCCATTACAGTTGAGTTTGGGTGATCACCTAATCAGTACCTCATTAAGTATAACAGGGGTTTCCTTTTGTGTTGGAATTCAACAGACACTACAGTGGATTGGTTTACGGTGGTCTCTCTTCCCCCCCCCCATGAAGCATGCGTAATGAAATAGGCTTAAAATTAAATATTAGTATTATGAATTGAAGGTTACTGAAACACTATTTTTTTAATATATATATATATATATATATATATATATATATATTGTAAATGCAAATTTTCACTTGCTAATATCAAGTTGTGACCTCTTTAAAATTGGAAAAGAGAAAGTTATCCAATCCAATAGGTCAAAGCAAACATTAAAAGCTGTAAATGATCGTGCGGACTTATAAATAAGCTACTATATACAAAAAGCGGTGAAGTGCTCCTATATATTATATGTTTTAAGTAGCGTAGTTTATAACCTGATACGTATCGGTAATGTAACGTGCAGGTGTGAAACTGTAAGTTGTGTTTATTTGGCTTTTACCGCACATTAACGGAGCTTTGTAGGAAACAGCCGGTCACTAATTAAAAAGCGCATTAAGTCCACGCGGAACTTGTAAACAACAAGCTAGTGTCTCAAAGCAGGTATTAACAAACACCGTGTAAACTTTTACAAGCGCGGTAGTCTACTTCCTAACGTTAGAAGTCAAAGAATAAGCTCCTTGGGCAGGAAAAAAACAACAAAAAAAAACAAAAAAAAAAAAAAAAAAACTTACCACATATAAAACAGGAATATTTCCCTGTCGGTAAAAGTCAAAGGGACACACCAGGTGAGAAGTCGTCGTCCTCCTTCTCTCTAGACTCGCGGCGATGTTCGCACGTGACTGTCCGAGTTCAGCATAACGCGGAGGGGGGAAAAAAAAAAGCAAACAACAGGACAAGAAGCGGTGGTGTAAATAACCAGCAAAAAAAAAAAAAAAAAAAGGGGGGAAAAAAAGGAAAAAAAAAGCTCAGTATTCCTCTGCTGGGCACCGCTGTCGGGAGACACACACACACACTCTCCTCTCCTCCTGCTGTCTCTCGTCAACGCTGCTGTTATTACTAATGCAACAGAGAGGAAAAAGCAGTACACTGAGTCCTGTTTGAATGACGCGCAATGCGAGGAAGAAGCGCCTTGTTTTTTTTTTTTTTTTTAAACCCCCCCACGTTACGATTCAAACACACATCAAGCTGTATCTCAAGCAAGCAAGCACGTATATTTGGGGCTAGAACCCCCCCCAGCCCCCCCGGGGAGGGTGGAAGGCACTTGCTTGTGCCACGGAGGTGTGTGTTATTATTTTTTTTTTGGGCGTAAGCTTCTACTACCCCCCCCCCCCCCCCCCCCCCCCCCAGCCGCCCCCTCCCCCTCCGCCCGCCCATGCAAAATATCTATTATTTGTATTTTCTGACTCTTTTTGTCTCGTAGAGAGGAGATACTGTCG